>MU624231.1:1222675-1514339 GCA_025201745.1 Xylariaceae sp. FL1651
GTACCTCCAAGACGTTTCTTGCATCATAGGAATAGTAACTAAACATGAGGTATTGGTGTAGTATGTGCCATAGAACGCAAAATCAGGACGGGTGGGGATAACGTGGATGTCGTAACACATGCGTTTCCCATCGCGGGCGAACTGAAGATGGTCGGTGGCGGCGCCCTCGATCACAAAGTAGCACGCCTCAGTAAAGTCAACCCCGAATTAGGGAAGGAAGGACTACGCATTATCATGAAGGGTGGTTTCTACGAAACTAGCGGGGGTGCCGTGCGGAACCAGCAAGCAGTTATCGATTTCGTCTGCGATCGTGATCGGGACGGGACAGAGGGCGAGTATGACTCAGAGGACAAATACGAACCTGACGGCGATACTTCTGAAACTCGTACCAATCCGTTACTATACCGCTCTGTGAACGCCGAGGCCGAGGCCGATGATGATACAGACGCCCCGGCTAAGGAAGTGCAGCTCGGAATCGAAAAAAATCCTAGTCTCGTCTTCAACCGCTATGGCTTTAGCGATAGCGATCCTGCTGTAGACGTGTTGCACCTTACCTGGTCTTCTAAGTATGTGTGCGACAACAAGGCGGATGATGGGTCCGACGGAACCGGTGATGGAGAGGGAGACGACGGTGCAAAACAGCCCGGCTCGCGCTGGGGAGTTTTTACGTGGATTGTCGTTCTGTAAGTCGACAACGCCAACTACTTGCTTTTTCGTCTATCATAGGCTAACCCGGCTATACAGCGTATTCTTCGGTACTGCAGCCTACCTGATCGTCGGCTCTTGGCTTAATTACAATCGTTATGGAGCGAGAGGCTGGGACTTGCTTCCTCATGGCGATACTATTCGCGATATTCCCTATCTAATGAAGGACTGGGCCAGACGAGTATTGAACACAGTGCAGGGCAGTGGAAGTCGTGGGGGCTATAGCGCTGTTTGATTGTCGCAAGAGGAAAGCTGGGCGACCTATCCGCCAAGAGGACATACGTAGTCGGAGCGATAAAGGGGTCGGTGGGATGGCGTTTACTTATTTATTCGCACCGTAGGTCCTAGAAAACAGACCACTTTTGGCCTTAGACATAGGCCACACATAGATGGGAAACTGAGAGGAATGTAGACTAAATCGAATCATGTATGACCTCGTACGGTGGCACTTATTCCTTCTGCTTCACCTGTCACCAGATGGGTCGCTTGGTCTACACGTTATTGTACATAATATCCGTATCGCTCATTTTACACCAAGCTGCCTCATGGTTTTTTCTCATTTTGTTTTTCATGACCTGAATCAGTCGAGCCAGGTGGTCACGAAGAAATAAACCATGTCTTCGTCCTCTCGACCCCAAAGGTCGTCCCGAGCACGACCTTGGTGAATTCATTGATTTCGCTGGGCGCGAAGTTCTCACCTGTCTCCACTACCTGTGTCAACCCGATGTTGATTTCAGCGCATAGCATCTCCCACGCGGCTGCCGAGACCGCTTCCACCACGCCCCGTCGCGTCGTGAACACCATGCCACCCTTGCACTCCGGGGCCATTTGCCTCCGATGCCGAATCAGGTATGCTTCCCTGCACGCCTGACGGTATCATCCATGTTCGTCGGATGTTCTTCGCCAGGATCCTGAAGTGCCACAGTAGGCTGTCAGCGGCGTCCGCGCAGGGGACGGAGGGGGGGGGGGGGGGGGGGCACGCGCGGCTGCGCCTGTTGGTGGCCCCCGGGAGTGGGAAGTGGAAGAGACGGTGGTGGGCGTGGGAGTGCATGCGCCCCGGGGTAAACTCAAACTCTAGACCCCTTCTTCGTTGCACTTCACCATGAGCCCCGCAGCACGGTCTTCGATAAGCCGCAGGATCGTATGTTCATCCGTGGAGTTCTAATGCGCGTACGCCGACAGCACCGGAGGCGCATCCTGTACGCACGACGGAACCCGATGCTGGTGGGTATAACCGCGCGTGGATAAAGGGGTTGCTTCCGCGCTTAACCCATAGCGTCAGCTAGCTCTTCGCCTCGAGGGTGCACTCGTTCGTCTCCTGCAAGGTAGACGTTGACAAGGGCCCCGTCTGACTGGCTGGCGCGGATGTGTCACTTCCCACGTCTCGTGTGATGTGAACCAGGACGGGGAGGCTATGATGGACAACCGCCGCTGGCCCCCCGTTGGTATCGAATCTCGGTGCTGTAGTAGTCTATGAAAGAGCTTTGTGGCAACTGTAAAGGGACGGTCTACGTCGTAGGGTGAGGATATCATGGCCGCGAATTGGTGTAGTTGATATAGCCGTCCCTGTCTCCCGATTTCTATTTGTCCGCTTTTGCAGCTCGTGGACGTGGAACGTCTGGCGGTCCCGCCCGTGCTCTTCGTTGCTCCCTGCGCACGGCACGAACGAACTCGGCTTAGGGCCTGGATACTTGCATGAGATTCACCGCCGCCGCCGCCGGCGCCTCAGACAATCTGTTTCCCGCAACCACCTGCGCTTCGCTGCCGGCAGGCGATGCAAGCTCTGATTTCGGGAGACAGGGGACATTCTTTCTAGCCCTGGCCTAATCTGCTGAAACTATGCTCAGACTCGTTGGTATTTTACAAAGCCAGGGCGAACGGCACATGTTGAGATTGACCTCGAAAGGATGTATGGAGAGTTTGAAGGCATCTGCACTACATAATCGAATAACCAGAGGTCCTATGCCCGCAGACTGAAACAGGCTGATAGACCGATTGCGGGAGCTTTCTGTTTTAGGATAGTGTATGTATCTATATAAATGAAGGTCTCGGACGGTAATCACATTAGCTAGGACCTCCATTACTTTTACAGCATCCGATATCACTCCCAATTCCAACATCACTCCCGGTCGCTGTGTCCGTCACCGTCCGGATCACTATCGCTTATTAGTCTACTGTCATGTCCTCCGTCAATTGTAGCCTTTCCGCCTGGGCTCTCTAGCCAAGACAGGGATAACCTGTCACTCCAACTGTGAGCCTGTGGGTCTGTGGAGGTGTGGTGGAAAGAAAGATTGTCACATACCCTCTAACATTATGTACATAGGAGAATCCGCATATTTGTTTGTATTTATCTGTCGCAAAGTTTATAGCCAGAGCCGCAAGCCTTGTCATTGGCTTAGGTTGTTCCCTGTAAACGAGCTGTTGGATGAGACTATGACAGTTCTTTTATCCGCAGTTTTGGGCCACTCCAAGCTAACGCTTCCGGTTTCTTTGACCGGCACTACGCACTACACGCTACAAGCTCACGGCTCCAAAATTTGACAAATCTATATCCATATTTTGCAAACCATCGCATCAATCAATTCGGCCGCGTGGCTTAATGGCATAGCGCTTGACTACGATCATAACATAGTGTGTAATCAAGAGATTCTGGGTTCGATCCCCAGCGTGGTCAAGATGATTAATTTCTTCTAGTCTGTTTTTTGTTCATTTTTGCTTATTTTCGAGTCACATGCTCTGCTAATAGTAACGAAGCACTGGAAAACATATTTGTATACCCGTAACAATTACCCCCAAGGGGCCATACAACCTCTACAATGTGTAGTCTACCAGCCGTCTTTTTACCTTACCTCTATGTACTGCCTCCAGTTGTTTTTGTTCGTTCATTCCAATGCCATGGTCCCCTGATCCTTATGCCCGAGAGGACGTTAGACGTTCGTACAACACTACTATCAATCTAGCAGGCGGGTCGGAGTTGGCAAAACCTACGCAGGCATTCCCCAATAGAGGAAGGCTCGTTTAAATACGAAAATCTTAATTTCCTAACGTCTCCATCGAACTGATGTGCGAAGGATATTTTCTTTATGCTTAAGTTATATGTCTTCTTGCACTACTCTATCAAACCAAACCAACTCGTCGAACTTGGGCTCAAGATGCAATCCCATCTTAATAGCTCTGTTATTCTCAAACGCAAACTCCGCCCGAAAAGGAATATCACCGCCCTCTTCAAAGTAGCTCAAATGGGCAATGTATTTCGTCTGCTCGCACACATGGTCGAATGATAGTGAGTAACCCACCGATCTATCAGTAGCGTCGACGAAGAGCTTATCATCCATGATCTCAACAGTAAGCGCATCGTATCCCAGATTCCGGTACTCGCCCGTGTACGCGCTGAGTGGTACCTTCTGGGGCTCTGGCTCTTTGATGCCAGGGCAGAAGGCTTGTCGAAGCTTTTCTTCATCGTCCTCGGGGTCGTCTTCGTCTGGACTATCGTTGCACAGCACTTTACTCCAATTCAGCCGTTCAGATTTTGTAACTCCCAGAGCCGCGTCAACGAGCTCCCGCGACAAAATGGTGGCAACATGTCTGGCGTCGCTTGAGTTTCCGAAGATGGCACCTCCCAATTTGAAGTCGGGGACGAAGAAGTGTCGGCTACCAAAGCCAGGAACACTGCCATCGTGGCCGACAACCATGTGGCCCCGGTAATAGAATATCTCCCAGCCGGCGCCGTACACTGTCGGTGAAGTCAATGGTTCCAGATTGATAGCATCAGGATTTTTGAGTGTTCGCATTCTAATAAGTCCTCTATAGATGTCCTCATTAACAGGATAATCACGTTGCATCATAGCCTTAACCCATTTGATATAGTCATTTACGCTCGTAATGATTGAGCCGGCTCCTTGGGCTTCGGGGCAGTCTTGGGCTTGAAATCCGTGGTAGGGATCGCGCTCATCCTCCCATATATATCCCGTCGCGATCCGATCGCCCAGGCCCATGGCTCTAGCGCGTTCAGGCTGAAGGTTTGTCGAGCGCATGTTCAGAGGTCCGAAGAAGTGCTCCTGGAGGAAATCAGAGAATGAAAGCCCACTCTTCTTTTCCACAAGGTATGTTGCCGCTGTGTACATCATGTTGTTATACATGTACTTTGACCGGATCGGTGCGCTCAACGGCAAATTCCTCAAGTTTCTCGTTACAGACCGAGCATCGTCTGGCCGCGCTGCTCGAGGACTCAAATAGGATAGGTCATGACTGTTACCGTCAGCGTTGACTTACACCCCGGGCGTGTTTGTATATCTACCTAGGCATGCCCGTCCTATGACTGAGGATATCCTCAACGGTGACGCCTTCCGTATACCCCTTGCCCGGCATCACGAAGTCTTCAGGCAGAAGGCTGGACATGGTCGCTTCATATTGCACCTCTGGATATCTTTCGTTGTCATGAACCAGTAATCCAACGGACGCAGCCGTCAAGGACTTCGAACAGGATGCAATATCGAAAAGCGTGTCTGGCGTGCATGGCTTCGGCGGATCGAGAGATGCCATTCCGTACCCTGCGGAGAACGTACGCTCGCCCTGTACGATCGCGATGGCAAGGCCAGGCACGTGGTGCCTTTGCATCAATCCCTCCACACGGGAAGGGAAGTCTAGTGAGTGAGCATAGTCCATGCTGGATACAAATTATTCTAGGCTGTGTTTCTTAACCGTTTGCTAGTTCATATATCAGAAGTTGGGACTAATCGAGAGTAAGGTGGTCAAGAATACATACTCGTTTTTCTTTCATTTCATCTGTTACACAACTGCTCTTTCCACATTCCTTGATGAGTCATTTCATTCTCGTATTCTCGTAAAGAGGACGTTTGCATATCTTATTCACTCTACCCCGGCCGACTTATGTCACGTGGGCTAAAGCGATGAGTAATCTACGAAGATGCTATCTCAGGATTCATATACCTAGGTAGCACACAGACTCATATATCTTGCTACTGCCGCCATTCGAGTAGTAGGCCTCAGAAGTTCCTATGCAATTTCTATGAGGCTAAGTTCGCCGCTTTCTCGTGCCAGGAGGAGGTAGGAGGGTAGGCCTATCACATAGATTACTACTGCACTTAGAGCTCCTCTTTTGTCTTAATAAATATACGTTTTTCTATCAGGTTCTTGCTGTAGCCTACTATGAAGTAATTTTTGTACACTCATCTTATGCCGTTTTGCCCTCTCCTTTCTGCAGATCACACTACAGAAAAGCCTTTGCAGCGTTGCTTGAATATTGAAAGAACTAGGCTGTCGCTGACGAGATCCTCATGCAGCATATATGTTCTACGTATATTTAGAAATATTAGATAACTATTCCAAACTAAGAAAGTATATAAGAATCATCTAGATGTTAGCCTTGCGAGGAATTTCGGAATGCTTGATGAACTGCATAAGCCCCCCCAGCCGTAATGATCCACCATTGCGGGCTATGTCGGCCGCATGCCCCTGGATAAATCCTTTGTTTAGTATTCGACACAACGGCAAGATCCAGTTGGAGGAATAGTGAGGCCCACGCAACGGAGTCAGGCGTACTTCGTCCATGATGCGTAATTTAACGGCGAAGAAACAGCAGCGATCTTGTACATTGCTCGAGAATCTTGCTTACGCAAAGGTACGTAATGGCGGTATGAAAATAGCATCGTGTTCCGCTAGGAATCGATCACCAACGACTAGAGGTCTCCTTACGCAGCCACTGTCCAAAGGGATCGGCTCGCAACAAGGGCGCCGTAACCACACAGATACGCGTATTCAGCGACGTCACTGTGGGCCGGTTAAGTCCTGGAACTTGGAAGTTCCTCTTCAGACAGCTATTAGGACCTTTGATGTGTGGATTGTTAATGTAGTCCAATAATAGTAATAAGGATGTGTTGCGAACCCCTTTCGCTCTTGAGTTTAACAAAGTGCTCTGGCCCTTATCCGCCGGACAGCTCCGCCCGAGTTCGCATGGGGAAGGCAGTTGTGCTCGAGTCTCCGAGAGCTGATCTAAGGAGTCCTTAGGCAATACTATATCGATACCTACCGCATTTAACGGTATTAACTGCCTAAGACATTTCTCTAGCTAGGATTTGTCTAAACATCATACGGGGCTCTAATATATCCGTTCTGGACCGTGTGCAAATGGAGAACTTCATGAGGAATAAACATTCAACGAAGAACAATCGGCCCCTTAGAGAAGGCATTCGGCTCAAAAGTAACGGATATAACCGCACTTAGAGTCACGGAGATCTTTTAAAACGCAGTACGTTCACGGTGCTGTGGCTTCGAGAGCTGACAATGTTGGAGGGCTGTACTTTACACTTGCCACGTTAGAGGAGGATTCGGAATTCAACTCTTGTTCCTGTATTATCTGTAACCTTTCAGGCTGCATATTGCGTGCGAGGCCTTTCCCTTGAAACCAGCCGGGCTAGATTATAGATAGGTAGCCCATCCCACCCCACCTGCTATTCAGCGTGCCTTTTGAGAGGCAAGGGGGGTATTAGGTAGATAGGCAGTGGTATGTTCATAAATAATGATTTTGCCGTTATGAATCAGACCTTTAGAAAATTATTAGGGTCATTTCAGAAGCCACTGCCTCATCAACTCTTCCAAGTGACTGGACAAGGAAAAATATAGAACGTTGGGCGGCACTATATGAAACCACAGCAGCGGGAAACCAGCTACGCGAAGAATCTTAAAGTTTATGGTGTAGCTAGTATAATTAACTAGTCGCTGCTGTTTGAGATGAGCGTTAAAGTCAGTGCGAGGCTTAATTGTTTCAACTTGGTGCTGAGTTACTGCAATTGGGTGTAGAATTTAGAAGTGAGTTAAGCATATCTGTTCTGTTTCGCTATGGTAATACTACGACCAGGCTTTGGTATTGATATTGTATATGTGATGAGGCGGCTTGGCTATATCATAGTCAAAAGTATCTGCCTACACCGAAACGTACCTTCAGTAACAAGGCCCAATCACGGCAAAGTGCCATCTCTCTCAACTATATAAATTTGCTTTTTACATGGAGCTACGGATTTATTTTCAACTCAAATACTGTCTAGCTCCTTCGATATTTATCTCGAATCTATTTAGCACTCCATCAATGACTATCAACTTCCTCCAGTAAGAACAGAACCATCACGACGCCACTTCTACCACAAAGCAACTATTGATACGGTTCTTTTCGCCATGCTCGAAGTTTTGTTCATATCCAATAGCTCAAAGATTGTGAGAAGCTACTCTATTTTAGCAAAGGCATAGTGCATGGAAAGCAATCTTAAGGGTAGGGTGATCCAAGAGCCCATCAAAGTCAGATGCTAGAGCGAGTGAATACCGTATAGTACCCCCCGCGTTTACGTAAATAGAAACGTATCTGCAAACATATTGATGACTAGCTTGAGAAAGGAATATCACCATTCTGAGGCGAGTAGTGACAGGCGTGCGTGTAATTAAGAATAAAGTGCTAAGTCATAGTTTTATTAATATAAGAGTCGGCAGCGTAGCTAAAGAGCGAGCTGGGCATGTCCTTCGTCAGTGTTCGGGACAATAGCATGGCGCTAATCTAGCTGCCGTTCAGTGACTAGGGCCGCTGTGACGCGGGGTGCCACAGCCGCATATATAGCCCTAACGCATGCTGATCTACCCTGCTTGCCTCAACACTGTACCTTCCATCGACAATCATATAACGATGCATTGTCCACACATCACAGGTTCGTCAATGACACGTGAACCCGGAAGTGGAGACTACGTTCAAAGGGAATGCCTCTCCTACTCAGCAGGAAGTATTGGTTGGGCATGTCTCGCTGTTCGACGAATTACCCCTCTTCATAGACCCCTCCCTCGAGTGTTGGTGTCTTTTTGAGATCAATCTGCCTCTTATACGAGAATCGACCAAAGGTTGCTAAGAAAGGTCCAAAACTCCTGAAGACGAATCGTGGTTCATTCAGACCATTGGCTTCGAGCTTTTGGAAGACCCAAGGCCAGGGCGGGATGGCTCGTTCACGACATAACCTAAGCCATGGATGGCAATTCCGCGAGCACAACGGCAGCTCTTCGCATGGAGATGCCTGGCTGCCAGTACAGAAAGTCCCTACCCAGGTTCATATGGACCTGCTAAGTAATAACAGGTATGCTTGTCATATTCTATATACGCATGGTTGCAGCAGCCTACCATTTCCTTCCCACTGCTAGCCCCCTCCCTAGCACCGCCCAACCTTGGATGATAAAGGGGTCATTGCTCACAATGTTTGTGCTCACATCGCCATAGGATGCCAGATCCTTTCTTAGATCTCAACGAGCTAGCTGTCCGATCGCTTGCGGAAAAGCAGTGGACTTACAGAACGCAGTTCACTAAACCTGCCGAGTCATCGTCAGATGGATTGCCTATCACTGATCTCGTTTTCGAGGGTCTTGATACTTTTGCGACAGTGTTGTTAAATGGCAAAGAAATATTGAAGTCGGACAATATGTTTATTTCGCATCGCATCGATGTGACCCGGTTACTGAACGATACGAATGAGCTGGAGATCCATTTCGATTCGGCCATGCTCCGTGGAAGAGACCTAGTTAAAGAACATTCTCACGAGCATACGTTCTACGTGCGCCAGACGGAGGTCAGCCGTGTGCCTGTTCGAAAAGCTCAGTACAACTGGGGCTGGGATTGGGGCCCCATATTGATGACAGCAGGCCCGTGGAAGCCTGTTTATCTCGAGCAGTATGTTGCTAGAATCGAAGACATTTGGGCCGAGAGTGAAGTCAGTGAGGACTTGCAGACCTGCTCAGGTCGTATTTATGCCAAGGTGGCGGGATCAAGTGTTCAGTCAGTCACGGTGTCTATGTCCTTGGCTGGATCTACTGTGTTCCAAAAAGAATGTGCAATCGACTCCGAAGGAATGGCTGAAACAGATTTTATCATCACTTGTCCAGAGCTCTGGTATCCGTTCAACCATGGAGCGCAGACTCGATATGAGTTGAAGGCCACTATTGGCCCTCACGACACGAAATCCAAGTCGATCGGTTTCCGGCGGGCTGAGCTCATTCAACTAGAAGACGACTTTGGGAAATCCTTCTTCTTTCGGATCAATGGCCAAGACATATTTTGTGGCGGGTCTTGCTGGATACCAGCTGATAGCTTCTTGTCGCAAATTCCTGAGCAAAGATATCATGACTGGGTGAAGCTTATGTATGAGGGCAATCAAAATATGGTTCGCGTCTGGGGTGGTAAGCATGATAGTAACGCGCTCTGGCTTCATCTTCGAATTTACTGACCATTTTAGGCGGAATCTACGAGCACGATGCCTTCTTCGACGCTTGTGACGAATTCGGTATTATGGTGTGGCAAGATTTCGCTTTTGCTTGTGCATCGTATCCCACCTATAAGTCTTACTTAGAATCCGTTGAGCAAGAAGCAAGACAGAATATTCGACGGTTGAGATCACACCCTTCCCTGATCATCTGGGCCGGTAACAATGAGGACTACCAAGTTCAAGAACGATATAAGCTTGAGTATAACTATGAGGACAAGGACCCTGAGTCTTGGTTAAAGTCCACCTTCCCAGCAAGATATACCTATGAGTATCTCCTCCCAAAGATTGTTTCTGAAGAAGACCCTTTTGCTATTTACCATCCCAGCAGCCCTTGGGGTGATGGGAAGCGGACAGCGGACCCCACGGTCGGCGATAAGCATCAGTGGGATAGTTAGTAGTCCACCTGGCTCTCTATGCGATTCGTTGGTAGCTAATGTGTCTAGTTTGGCATGGGGAGATGAATAGATATCAGGAAGCCTTTAGACTATCTGCTCGATTCATTAGCGAGTTCGGCAGTAAGTATCGTGGCTCTGCAATCTACACTGCGATAAGTCAATTGAAACCCATAGCACACCCAACTTCGGTTTTATCTACATACAGAACCTTAGCACCAGAGACTAACAATGAGATAATTAGTGGAGGCATACCCACATCTGGAAACTGTCCAAAGCATGATAACTGTCGAGAAACAAAGATATCCAGGGTCAATGATGATGGACTTTCGAAATAAAGCTATCAACCACGTGCGCCTCATGACTACATATCTAAGCGAGAACTTCACATTGAAAAGTGATCTCGTATCGTACATACATCTTACTCAAATCGTTCAAGCCGAGGCCATGCATTTTGCATACATGACGTGGCGTCGAGAATGGGGATTGAGGAAATGCGGAGGAGTATTAGTGTGGCAGCTTAATGACTGCTGGCCTACGATGAGCTGGGCTGTTGTCGACTACTACCTCGTGAAGAAGCCTGCCTACTATGCTATCAAGAACGCCCTGAAACCGCTAGCCGTCGGGATATCGAGAGAATATCATGAATGGACGTCAGGACATGTTGACCCTACTCTATCCTTTAAAGATCAGTTATTCGACCTGTGGGTTGTTAGCGACCGAACCCAAGAAACACAGGTTGACGTGACTGTGAGGTTCACTTCAATTCAGACCGGCCAGGATGTGCGGCCACCGATGAAGCTTGATTCAGTAACTATACATCCGAATACCACGACCGAGCTGCTGAAGGGCCACGACGTAATGCAAGACAACGCGCAAACCCATGATATTACGCAACTCTTTAATGTCGCTGAGTTCGACCCCTACGTGATCCATGCCACCATCACATTCGAGAATCAGCCTGTGGCAACCGATACCTACTGGCCGCAGCCCCTGAAATACTTAGACTTTGCCGATCGTGGCGTCACCGTCAGGGCCGCTACAGACAGTCAAGTTATTGTCTCAGCCGCTCGACCCACGAAAAGTTTCGTCTTTCAGGAAACGCGGGGTGTTGGGCTCAGTGATAATGGATTCGACCTAGTTCCCAGAGAGGAAAAGATGGTTGAAGTGACTGGTACAAGTGCTAAGCTGTTGCGCTACACATATATCGGAGCACCTGAAGGATCAATAGCTGTGTCAACACAATAAAAACTGGGTTATTTACAAACACACAGATTGGTATGATATGTGGGAGTGAGCTTCAGGACGATGACAGACCATACCATAACTTAATCCCTCCCAAGCATTGATTCTATGATGAGCACGTGTGTACTAAGCAGTCGTAGTCTTATTGTTAATTACAGATACTGTTGGTCTCAGGCGTAACATATCCCATGAACAAGCTACATCACAATACCCCTTTTGCAGGAAGTTTCAGTGTTATGGTAGTGATAAAACCCGCTTGCGTAGTCCTATTCACAAGTAGACGATTACTTTACTTTATCTCTGGATAGTTATCAGCATATTGTCTTAATACTTAAGGATATTCTAATTCTGTTGAAATAAGCTATGTATCAGATCCGCCTAGCTTCCTTTCACACTGAGATGGTTCTCGTCCCCTTGGCTCGGTAGTATTTGTTCAGCATTCTCGCCTTATTGCGCTTTTCTACGACACATCGCCCAATTTAGTGCTCATATAATTGTCTAAAGTGTGGGTTCTCTCTCTAAATCGCTATGTTGTACTCCATCACAGCCTGTTGATTGTCGGATCGCCGGAAATATCGCGCTTTCGTCTCAATGTGCATTCAACGTTCTTGATGATCTATGGCACGTGGACTGCCGGCAAGTAGTAGCCTTCCACTACACTCAACAACACCACCTGACACACATTTGCGTTAGACTCACGTCAGCCCACGCAGCGGCACTCGCCACAGACCGGACTTCCGGATAATAGAAAGTGAAGTATGACGTCTTCGAAGGAGTGGTTGCGTACTCTATACACAGTTAGCCTATAGAGGTTTTAATTGATAGCTACATAGCATTGATGGATAACATAGAGTACTGGTAGCCTATTTTGCTGTCACTCTCCTGACGATAATAATATCACATTAATCAATCAATGATGATGATCTATGGACATTACAAGGCCCAGTAAGTTTATGTGCTTCTGAGATATGAGATTCTGATAGACGGTGTACATATAGATGCTGTTTTGAGCAAGGCACCACCTAAATGCCGTCTGATACCATTATGAGCTTGCCTTCACAACAAATACTCGGTTAGAACTGTCTTAGAGATATGTTCTGAACAGGCACGGGTTCTTCATAATAGGTTTAGATACGCTAAAAAAGTAAATATAAAAACCTTAGCACTCTTTCAGTGAGATCTACACATAATCTTTGTAGGATAAATAAAGAAAAAGAGCTTTTCAAGCTCGTCTATACGGCTCTCCACCTTTTTTTCCACTATCAGGATGATCGAGCTTATTTTCCCAAGTGCAACCAGTTGGAGTAGCACATAAATTCTAATTGGTTCGCGTTGTCCTGCCACAAGCAGGACTGACGTTGGAAAATGAACTTTGCGTTTCATGATATGACGAGTATGGTTAATACAAGTGACTTCAGAGACTCACTGCTCTCAGAGATTACATGGGAAGACGGGGAAGATTTGAGGTCAATAATGGTAGCATTCCTCACCTCAAGTGAGGGATAGGGACAGTCAGATTTCATAACACCAGATGAGACGACATGGACTCTACGATAATGAGCGAGACTTCATTCTTCACGCATCTCACAAAGTGCTCCCTGGATTGGCCTGACTATTTATGATACTGATAAGTTCATAAAAGATAATTGGCTAGAATCCATGCACCCCTGGAAACCTCATGCCTTAAAAAGCTCAATTTTATATTCTTTCTTTCACGCACGCACATGCTCCCTTAACTCAACGCGTCATCGCGATGGACTAAACATCCGCCCTGTATCTATAAACTAAAAAGCCTAGATTGTCTATTCTCGCTACATGTGCCATCATTTTTGGTGGAGTGGCGCTGGTCATGAATTCGAAGTCCGGAAATACCCCACGAGCTACTGGCGTTCACGTTAATTATTGTGTGAACTGGTATGGGTATAAGATCATGCCCTTTTTATCCAATTGCTAGCTTTGCCTTTAGTGTTAAGAAATACAGCTTTCGAAGGGTCACCGGCCTACTTTCTTTTTTATTTTTTTTTCTTTAATAAAAAAACAGGAAAAACCAAATTTACATATTGAAAATATGACTGTGTTGAGTATGACGTGTGCTTTTGTCAGGCTGATAAACGTATAGACCTTTTAGACGTAGGAAACCTATGAGTAGGAACCCGGGGAGGAGCAGGTGGCTGGATTGGGCGTTGTGTGGCGATTCCATCAGACACCCGATCGCCAATTGAAACTGATCGGGCTGAAGGGCGTACACTTAGAATCTTTGTGCCACGTGCTCAAGCTCTATTACTGCGACATCCTACTTAATAAAGAGCCAACGTATCAGAGGAAAGTGTTTGCGTCTGGTGCATTATGAATATTCCCTTACTTATTCGACAGTGTCTTTGCTAGTAATGTCTTTCTGTGATTCTAAAAGCGTTGCATCTGACATAAATTTGGTTGATTTAGGACGCCTTTTGACTGGTACTAGGCTCTTCTGTGTTTTGATGGCATTTGATATTTACTATTTGATGCCAATAGATGCCATTTGGCGCCATCTGATGCCATTGTGATGACAGTTGATGCCATTGTGATGACAGTTGATGCCATTGTAATGCCACTTGATGCTATTGATGCCGCCTCGGTGTTATTTACTCTATCCAAGCCTGCCTAAGCTAGCCTCCACGGACTATAGGCTTGGCTTAGTAAGAATGACTCGTAATGCGACTTCTTGGTTCTCCTTAGTCGTCGGCTTATTCCGCAGGAATCCATCAGCCCTTCGCCTTCTCGAAGCTAGACAATAATTGGACAACAAACATATTTGAGTACCTAAAACGTGCATAAATTATTGGGCGCAGTATCGCATCTCTGACAGAGATAGCCTGCTTATTATTTTCACAAGATGCTAGTCAATTGGTCCGTTGTTTCGCACCCCTGGTTCTACCTAGGGTCAGTATTTGTGTTCCAGGAACAGCCGTCCGTGCCACATTCAAGCGCCTCTCCCGCGTCTTAGTGAATGTTGAGGTTTGCTTGGCGTATTCAAGGCACTTGTCTTAGCTGTTTTTCTTGGCTGTCACCCTGTTGGAGGAATATTTTGTTGTGTCACCAATAGTAACCAATGGGAAAAGAGACGATAGAAAGAAAGGGATAAGCGCTAGCGAGATTCCCAGTACGAGCTAAATAGCAAATTATTTCTGGATGACTCTCATTTAGAGCTTTGACGTCTGTATACGTCTTGGTAATTACTCGCTAGGCTTGACTTTATCTGTAAGTAATAAGCTGACGGCCTACGGAATATTTAAGCTGACGGCACCTTGCCGACAGGCAAGTCCATGTAGAAAGTTTAGCAGTAGATGTGGTGGGACGCCAAGCATCCTAAGTATTTTCACGGGTCTTCCAGACTAGCTGTCTTTCAGGGTCGGTCGAGCCGCCAGGGCGATAAAGTGTTCAGGCGGTCAGTAGGCTCGGGCAGTCCTCGGGGAATGGACCACATGGGAGACTTCTCCAGATATTAGCTGCGCTTTGCTTCGCGCCAGTAGCGCCCAGCGGGCATGAACTGATCAATGTCTAATTAACAGTGGACTGACGACTGCGGTACAATTGCTATGCCATAACCTAGCGCCGCGCTTAGCCATTATTTCTCGAAGGATGCGTATCATCGGTATTTCCACGAGGCCTGTGTACATGGATGGACGCTTACTTAGCATCCTTCTAGTCGCAGTCTAGTGTACTTGGTAGTTGATAGCTATGTGGCTAGGGTCGGCCTGCTTGATCTGCAAGATAAAAAGATTTGATAAGACCTTTTAGTTGAGAAAATGGTTCGAGGTCCGGTGTGAACAGTAAGACTCAACAACTGCATGATCCTCGCTTGTAGGCATTGCAGGAGACGTTGTCATTGGAGGGTAGACCGTGAACTTATGTTGCAACTTGCAATTCATCTGTTGCAATCTGCAACAGAATGACAGTTTCCTGTCTTACACGCCTGTGATCTGCAGGCGAGCCTATCTTACAGCTAAGCCTTATCTAGGACTCCATATTCCATGCCCTTGCCTGCCGCCATGAACAGGTATAAGCCGAGCGCCACAGTTCGGTATTTTGGAGACGACCTTCCCATCTGAAAAGCATCAGACGCCAGATGGCCAATACCAGATCCTTGAGTGCGGAGGATCCTATATGCGCACTTACGGCGTACCTACGGGCCATAGGGATATTATAAATAAGATATACTGCCCAAGATTGCCTTACGGCATACAAGGGCTCATTTAGTTCCCGAATTCCGAGCCTTTAATTCTACGGTCGATTCTTGACTAAACTGAATCCGGCCGGCTCTGTGACCCTACAACAACATACAAGATGTTTTGCACACTGAAGCACACCAACCTGTCCGACGAGTCGTACACGTTTGAGGCGACTACTCCTCCCTTTTCTAGAAAACGTGAGGGTAGATTAGCTAAAATCGCTTGCACAAATTGTCGGATAAGCAAGGTAGGCCAATCGCTGTTGCTATTTGTCGGACGTCGGCTAACTTTTGCTCCATCTACAGTTAAAATGCTCTGGCGAACCACACAGCTGCCAACGATGTTTGACGAAGAAGATCGAATGCCGGTATCCAAGCCCCCCTAGAGGCAATAGCAATAGAAAGCCACAGACACCACCAGAAACGCCTCAAACGAGGCCGCCATCGGCGCCCATCGACACAACGGCCGACGATGACTTCATCACAGTTGCCTCAAACCAGGAGACAACATACAGCAGCACGTTAGACGACTTAGACTTGGGCCTCGGTTTCGAAGTGTCCGACTTCACCACACCCGAAAGCATCAGTAGACTACTCTCAGATGGCGAGTATTTGGACCCATCCGACACTATGAGGCCTTGGCAGCAACAGTCTTTTACTTTCGCGTCAGACATAAAATCACCTTGGAATAGCACTCCAGAGCGGGAGGACATCGCCTTTAGCATGGGCAGCAAAACATCACCCACAGTATCATCACAATCGGCATCCGAGTCAAGCTGCTCTTGCTTCTTCCAAGCTGTCAGCACGCACGAGGCCATTGAGGTGGCCTTATGGGGACAGAGGGAGCTGTGGAGCAACGCTGACGATATACTGCAATATCAAAAGAAGGCGCTGATGGAATGCGAGGGGCTTCTCGAGTGCCGAAGGTGTTGCGCACAATCTGCATATACCATGCTTCTCTTGTCCATGTGTAGCAAGATACTGGGGACGCTAGAGGACTTGTGCCGGGGCGCCCTATGGGGAGGCTCAGACACATTCACAACTACGGAGCAGGGTTCCGACGAGAGAAAGAGAAAGAAAAGCGCTAGTGATAGCGACGGTGGGGACGAAAGTCGTCGGCGAGGATATGGCATCAGCATACGGAACCGTCAGTTGGACGATGATGATGAGCATCTGGTGTTACAGAGTCTTC
Organism: Xylariaceae sp. FL1651; assembly: GCA_025201745.1. Classification (NCBI taxonomy): domain Eukaryota; kingdom Fungi; phylum Ascomycota; class Sordariomycetes; order Xylariales; family Xylariaceae; species Xylariaceae sp. FL1651. Next base: position 1,239,728 of record MU624231.1, read on the forward strand.
TTACGGCACGTGTTGCTAGACTGGGCCGCCTGATAAGCACGCTTGAAAAGCTCGTCAGCGAGCACAGTTGGCCCGCTCACAAGGGATTAATTCGCGAAATGCAGAATCGCCTCGCTGGAGGTTCATTTGTTGTAGAGAAGATACGCAGGCCCTGGACTGTATAATGACCCATATAGAAAAATACCCCATAGACAAGACCTAGGCCTGTAGACAGCAGATGCATGTAGAGGCATACAGCGGTTTAGGTATCAACAAAGAGCTTTCGAGACCTTGACGTCTCGACAACGCAAAAGTCACCTTGCTGTCGTTCCGTCTCTCTGCTATTTTGATGATTGCGACCCGTAAGACCTCGAGCCAAGGTTATTCCGCCTGTCGGGTAGGGGCACAGCTGGGAGTGGCGTCAAGGACACCCACCTGCCAGACAGGGCTTGAAAAGAGCCAGCCGCATTGCCGATCGTTATCAGTGCTCGGCACTTCCACTAAAAACACGCATGTCAGACACCAATAGCTTAACCTAGTACACACCATTTCAGCCGCCATGTCTTGCTTCTACAGTAGAGTAGAGCTACACGATGATACGACAATACGATACGACGGTACGGCGGCCGCGCGCGAATTTACGCAGGGCCCATGCACGCCCTCCGTTGCTTACTGACGATCGCCAAGGCTAAAATTAGTCTATGTGCGCCTCATCAACTTGCAAATCTTAACTACAGCTGAGCTCATCCAAGTGGCCTGAGTGAATTAGTGTTCCCCAACGCCGGACACCGACTTGTATCTCCAGTATTTATCCGCGGGGTTCGGTTTCTTGTATGAGCCCGGTGTTACTGATTGTCGTCCGTCGGGTCATACTGCTGACGTGAGCTCGACGACACTGTATCTTAACTTCTGCTGGACTTTTTGCCTGTTATCTAGCAATGTGCTTACGGGCGCTCAGGAGGTTAGTTGTCGCGCGCGAAACCGGACAAAGTATTCAACTGCTTGCATGTCAGTTCCTCGTAACACCTCTGGGGATTGTAGGATGCAGTGTATTTGCTGGTATACCTGAATGGGAAATTGTGGCCCGGGATCGGTCAATTGACAGCCCATGCTGGATCATAGGAAGACCAATATCATACTAGGAAGAATTGGAAATCCTCCTACGACGAAGACTGTAAATTGTCTTTAGGACCAAACAGCGACAATTATCGGTGCCAGCAAGGTATGGTAACTAGCCGGGCATTGACCTGGTCCATCGACGAGGCCATGCAGCCTCGAAAGACACGGGCTTACTTCATAGTCGTGTTCAGCGTAATACCATTAATCATTCGTCCAACGTATACAGTCAAATATCAAGTCTTGCGGTGAACACACTTGAATTGGTTTGGGTAGTCAAGATTATAGTAAGATTGAGCAACGCGTCCCAGCCAGCACCAGTTGCATGAATTCCTATCATCATTCATATCACGTTTTAAAGGATGAGAATCATCGGTGTCCACTTTAGCTCGCCCGGCTCGACCGTACGTAAGTTGTATAAGAGGTATGTCGGACTTTCCCTTTGGGTAGTGAAAATCGGATCTGTGTATGAAGATCTCTAGCTACTATGCGTACACCACGAACGCTTAGGTAAGGTATTCGATCATGCAGTTATGTAGAGGCACGCATCTTTCCCTAAGCTGCGTTTCACGCATAGAAGGTGACTGTTCTCGACTGTTCACCGAGAGCGGCTGCCACTATAGCCGGCCTGCTGATATCGGCGTCCTATGATTAGGCAGAATCCAGATCCCTGGGATACTGTATATGCAGTCAAGGGTTCCAAAGTAGAGATGTTCCAGAAAAAGGGGAGCCAAGCCTTATGGAACGGCCGTAAACCCTGGAAGACTGATCGTTTCATAGGATGCGTTGGCTAGCCAATCAATTGTAAAACACAAAACTAGGCGGACCTTTCGGGTCCACCAGGATCAAGGACGTAAGAGGCTTGTAACTCTATGCTAAGTAAGCAATAAGCTTAATTCTTTAAAAATGGCCCACATGGGAGGGCATGCGCTAGCTAAGTAAGCATAAGTAGCATTTGACGCCGGTGGCTGGCATCCTTAGCGTGAACATGTTTTTAGCGATTGAGACGCCATCAAGTTGACCAAATCTTAGATGTGGTTGTGTGCGTAAGATCGTTATCATTTAGGCGAAGAGGAGGTAGTTTCTACATAGCTACAAAGTCCTATCCTGTTTGCAAAGACCTTGACGCCTATCAAGTGTTATGTTTCATTCGCGCATCAATAAGAGGCGGTGGGACGTCAGCGTCGCAAGAGCCGGCCCGCTTAATTTGGAAGTCCGATCCTACGCACTGGATTTGGAATATAAGACCCAGCGCGTAGAGTTTAGCGTAGCCGACGGTACGTATCTGACGTCTGTAAAATAGAGTACCGAGTAGTGCTACAGTGGTGGATCTGCATCCTGGAAGCTAGATAGGGGTAAGATACGAACCATATGCAGCTATAGATTCAGCTACGTGCCTGATATTGGCTGTGTGTAGCGAGTTTCATTAGGCAAAGCCACGATTTGTCAGTTGAAGCCACGGAAGTAACCTGGATTCTGCAGGGAACACTGTGAATGGACCTTCATTTTGGAAAATGAAAATAAAAATTACTAGTTACTGAAGATGATTAACGACTGCAATGTGTAAGCAGCCAGTTCCTATTGCAGGCTTCCGAGGTACTTCCACATAGAGACTTGGAAGTTATCACATGCGCTTTCATGATAACATGTCTTATGCTTGCCCAGCCGCATAGCCATTAGAATTCTAACTTTCTTTCCGTTCATATACCCACATCGTGACTGTGAACTTACTGAAGCCCAGTCTCATTCACTTCATTAACTATCATTATTGAACATTCCGACCAGTTCCTCACCACCCTCCACCTCATCAGTGTATTCTCATAATGGACGCAAACGCACAGAGTAAGTGATATGTCTTCGCTGTTTAGATGCCAGACTAACGTTGCTCTAGCACCCGTTTCTCCCTGGTTGCCCTTGAAGTCGTCTTTGCGCCCTCTACTGGAGTCAATCTACCCCCATCAACGACGCTCAACAGGATTACTCACACCAACCCCAATGAATTTACAAAGAGTACAACAACCACAACAGCAATCATATCCGCGCTTCGCCAAGGATGACCTAGAAATTCCTTCCAAGAAGTCCTCGACCCCTGTGGTCCAAGGGGACGCTCAGCCTTCTAGCCCGAGACGGTCAAAGGATGACTTGAACTTCACTGGTGGATGGACATGGACCGACCAGAAAGAAAAGATCATTTTAAGCCCTTACGACTACATAGCATCTGAGCCCGGAAAGGAGTTCCGGACACTCCTTTTGAACGCCTTTAATGCCTGGCTCGAGGTTCCTGAGGAAAGCCTGGCCATCATCACTAAAGTGGTCCGCATGTTGCACACAGCATCCCTGCTCATCGACGATATTCAAGATAACTCGATGTTAAGGAGAGGGCGACCTGTAGCTCACAACATTTTTGGTGTCGCGCAAACAATCAACGCTGGCAACTACGTCTACTTCCTTGCTTTGAAGGAGCTAATGAAGCTTAAGAACCCCATGGCAGCGATAGATATATACACCACAGAAATGCTCTACCTTCACCGGGGTCAGGGTATGGATCTGTACTGGCGTGATACTTTGACCTGCCCAACCGAGAATGATTACTTGGAAATGGTTTCCAACAAGACTGGTGGGCTCTTTCGCCTGGCGGTCAAACTCATGCAATCTGAGTCTCCCACTTCATTCGACTGCTTGCCGCTGGCAGAGTTGTTAGGCCAGGCTTTCCAGATTGCCGACGACTACAAGAACTTGGCCAACCTCGACTACACACAGAAGAAGGGTCTCTGCGAGGACCTGACAGAAGGGAAATTCTCATTCCCTGTTATTCACAGCATACGCTCGAACCCTGAAAACCAAGAACTTCTTCACATCCTGGCGCAGAGGCCCACCGATGTCGACACGAAGAAGTATGCTGTTCGGTATATCGAGAGCACAGGAAGTCTCGAGTACACGAAGCAGCTTGTCGCAATATTGATTACCCAGGCCAGGGAGGCAGCTGATAGCATCGACGCGGGATCCCAAAAGAGCAAAGGAATCCATGCGTTGTTGGGCAAGTTAGATTTGAAGTAAATTTGCTAGCTTTTTAGTTTTCATCTTTTCATTCTGTTGGTTACGGGTTTGGGAACGAGATTCAGGATTGTCACTAGTACGACACAATGTTTTCGAATAGGGCATATTGGACCAGAGGCGTCATGGTGTTCATGTCGAGTTTCTAGTGATTCCTTAGAGTATCTTAGATGTACGCAACATGAAAATTAGACCGTCTATGAACTCGGAAATACCATGCTTTCTTTGTGTAACTTGACGTAACTGATATTTTGCTGACGGTTGAAATTATCCGACAAAGAGTTGTTACATCTTACCCCAATTGCCGCCTTATTTCCTACTAAAATTAGCTATATGTCACTACTACATGTACACATGTAATTAATTGCAAAAAAACCACCATTTTATCTGTTCCCGACTAAAATTGCATAGCAATCAATTTAATACCTGGTCGACGTAATATCATTCAAACGTTATTTTTGGGTGTGAATTGCTCTACGTACACTTTCGAAACTGTGTAGTGGAGGTGGGGGTAAAGATGCAACAATATTTTGTCAGATAGCCTCGACAGTTTGGCTTTACTGCTTCGGATTCGTACTCGGTGTTTACTCTGCGCTTAAGCCGAGAGCTTGGTGGTGGGGTGAGGTCGGTTCCCACTTAATACGTGGTTCACCGGGGGTACTGTAGTAAATACTGACAGGGCCCTCATACAACTTGGCACTTGTCATTCAAATGCTTCCCTATCCCGGGCGCGCTTAAAAAGTACTTGCGCAGTGAGACTCCCTTGTCAAAGTCCTTTGAAGGGTCTAGTGGTAGCCTTACGGAATCCCTGTCCATACTGTAGGGAAAACCTGTTGCGATTATTTTCATACTGTGATCTTATGAACAGGGTACGTTGTACTGTAATTAGTGGGCTGTGACTGAAACGATAGTAGAGTAATCTCTCCGTTTCTCTTGGGAAAGATGCCTACTAGTAAGCGATTAAGTAGCGACTTTGCTTGTGTTGAAGTCACTCAGACCAGTCACACGAGATGTGTTTATGCAGAGAATCATTTTGAAACGTTAAATGCTCATTGATGAAGGTCCTGTAGTCTAGATATTCTAAATACACTATTCTATAATCCACAACCTATGCATGCTTACAAGAATGTTGGATGCAGTTTTTTTAATCTATAGTTCATAATCACTGGCGTGGGGTGAACACCAGAGTCTGCCTGGGATCCGGGCGCACAAGCCCACCCTTGTGTAAGTTCTTGGGCCGTTCTGTTTGGCCGGGAGGGAATGAAATATCGTAATTCAGTAGAAGGTTGGCGAGTACCACTTTGATATTAGAAGCGGCAAAGAAGCGGCCGGGGCATGCCGTCTTTCCTTGTCCGAATGCAAGACTTTCGGGTCCTGTTGTCGCGAACTGGTGACGGTTCGCCTCGACCTTGGATGACATCCTCTTCTCGAAGAATCGGAGGCCGTCGAATGTTTCGGGGTTAGCATAGATCTCAGGATCAGTTGCGACCGCGTGACTAGGCATGGTGATGTAGGTGCCGACGGGTAATGTTGTGCCATCTTCGAAACGGAGGGGCTTTGAGACCTTGCGATTGAAAGTCACTGTTATTTTCTGGTTAGCTTCTGAATATTCTTACACTACTACTAAGTCACCTCGTGAGGTGATAGAAGGACGAGAGCACTCACTCAATACCGCCTGGTTCATCCGCTGTGATTCCTTCATGAAGCTATCAACCTTCTTCATCTTGGCGATCGCCGCTAACGTCCAGCCGGACTCGTCAATCGCCTGCTTAACATCTTGCCGAAGCGGCTCCATAAACTCAGGGTTGGCGCAGAGGTCGAAGAGCACATGAATGATAGTCGCTGAGCTGGTGTGCACGGAAGCCAAAGCCATGAACAACATATTGTGCGCCAATACATCGGGGTTGCGATCGCTTCCACGTGCCGAGTCCGCCAGCCACTGAAGCATGTCGATAGGCTTCTCATCGCTATCCTTCAATGCGAGCCGTTCCGCAAAGATGTGACTGAAGGTTTTCTTGGCAACGTACAGGTGATGGTCGAGTATCTTGGATCCCTCTAGGAAGGGATATATCAGGGGTCGCAAGAAAGCCGGGTATGGGCGTAACTTCACGGCAACACTGACTACGTCCATGGAGTATGCAGCTGCTGATTGAAGCCACTCTTCATTCCGGCTAATCGGCGTCCCGCCAAACATCCTTGATGCATTCTTCGTAATAATTCCAACCATGGTGTCGTAGGCCTTGAGCTCGACTTTGTGGGGAATGATTTTCGATAGTGTGTGGTTGGCTTCATCATTGAGGGGTCCGATAAGGTGATCTTTCAGATAGTCAGTAAGCTCTCGTTAGCCTAGATGTGAGTTGGATGTAATTTACGGAGATTTCGAGTCAATTGGTCTTTGCAGACATCGATATGCAGGGGACTCCTGAAGACAACGTCAAGGTTGGTTTGGGCGCTCAATAGTCTCTGTTGGAGCAGTTTAGCGATGCGACACCAGTACATAATGGCTTTCTCCAACTTACTTCCCGCAGCCCTTCGACCATATCCAGGGTCCCTTCAGGCACCTTGCTGTTGATCTCCTCGATATACTTGGGGCTCAACACGACTCGCTCCACATTCAGTGTCTGTACCAAGAACATTCCATTCCGGTTCTGCAAGGACATGCGTTAGCTGGGACCGTATTGACAGCTCGGATTTGAGATTTTGCTCACATTGCGATAGCCATCGTTGATAATCTTGGTGCCGTTCTTCGCGAAGTCGCGCTTCACGTCGTTCATGCCCAGCCCGAACCATCCTGGCGCCTTTCCAGCGCGAGGGAGAAAGCTCAGGTCGGGAGTCGCAATGTAGCGGAAATATCCCCAAGCAAGCAACACCACTGTTAACCCCACCGTGCCCAGAATCCGAGTCGCATCATCGCGATTGAGGAATTCTTGTAGCTTGTCCATTGTGCTCGTCGTCGTTACGGTCGCATGTGTTTCGACAAGAGCTATAGAATTGTTGACTGAAAGGCTGCGTGCATTGGGCGCGACTCTGGTGATATGGTCCTGGCGACCTGGAACCGCTTACATGTGAAATTGAAATTGAAATGCCTGGTTTCAGCCTCTGGGGCTCGCTAATAAGCGGACGTTCTTCTTGGGCGCACCGGGGCCGGCGATGCCTGTTTAGGCGATCCGACCGCAGTAGCCGGCAGCTATTTTAGGACTCAGCCCGTACAGTCAGACAAATTGACAAATCGCAGCTCGTGCGTTCAGATCCTCCTATGCTGGTCGCTCCGCTACAGCTATACTGGTATACCCCTACTAAGCACATGCTTACTTTATCATGTCAAGGGTCTTGTTTTTAGGGGTCCCCCTATATAGGTTGAATAGGTAAACGGGGCTCGATGGTGCGGTGCAGATAACACCACCATCGTACGTTGACATTGGACTCGTTCATTCATTAGATTCAATAGATTCATTTACTGGAACAGAGAAGAGGCATATTCACAACAAAGGCTCACGGTTGACCATCATGGCGGACGCCAGCCATCTTGTTAACGACGCCAAGTCGTTGATTCGAAGAGCCCTAGAAAACCATGACGATCAATATGGCCTCGGGGCTATGAGTTGTGCTACCTATGATACAGCCTGGGTATCAATTGTGACCAAGATCGTAGATGGACAGAAGCAATGGCTCTTCCCTGAGTGCTTCGAGTACCTCCTAACTACCCAGTCAGAAGAGGGCGGTTGGACGATTGGCCTGGGTGCGCAAATCGACGGCATCTTGAACACAGCAGGTCCCCTATTAGCTCTGAAGCGTCATGCCGCGGAGCCACTTCAACTTCAACACGATGCCCAAGACCTCGCCAACCGTATTGAAAAGGCGACCGCGTCTTTACGGGCCCAGTTAGCAGCTTGGGACGTAACGACGACGGACCACGTTGGTTTCGAGATTATTGTCCCGGCTATGCTAGAGCTGCTAGAGAAGGAGGATTCATCACTAGTTTTCGACTTCGACGCCAAAAAGCCGTTGATGAAGATCAACAACGCTAAAATGTCACGTTTCCGGCCGGAATTCCTTTATGGCCCCCGAAGATTCACGGCGCTTCACTCGCTGGAGTCTTTCATAGGCAAGATGGATTTCGATAAGGTGAAGCATCACAGAGTGCATGGCTCCATGTTGGGCTCGCCTTCTTCGACGGCAGCATATTTAATGCACGCATCGGAGTGGGATGATGAATCCGAGACGTATCTTAGGCATGTGATTAAATTCGCTGCTGGCCGTGGCAATGGTGGCGTTCCGAGTGCATTTCCTTCGACCCATTTCGAGATTACCTGGGTACGTATTCTTCAGGCCCTTTTGTCTTCGCTTTCTAACTTATGACAGATGTTATCGACATTGCTTAGAGCCGGGTTCACATCATCTGACTTGGAGTGCGTCGAGCTGACCAAGATGCTGGACATCATGAGTCACTCTTTTGAGGTTGAGAAAGGTGTTCTCGGTTTTGGTATGACTCTCATGGAGACATTTTGACTAAAGCTCCTACTAATGCTAGCTATAGCTCCTTTCTTCGAGGCGGATGTCGATGATACCGCAAAGACAATAACTTCCTTGAACATGCTCGGGCGACCTGTTAGCCCCGCAAGCATGATCGAAGTGTTCGAGGCTGACAGCCATTTCCGCACTTACGCTGGCGAGAGAGACCCCAGCCCTACTGCTAATTGCAATGCGCTACTAGCTCTTCTTCATATGCCAGATGTATCCCTCTATTCCAGCCAGATTCACAAAATTGCCAAGTTTATCTGCGATTTTTGGTGGAAAACTGATGGCAGAATCAAGGATAAATGGGTACGTAGAATTATAAAAAGACAAGATAGCGATTCATAAGCTAACAATGATCCACAGAATACATGCTACCTATATCCGTCGGTCCTCATAGTAGAGGCTCTGGTGGACATATTGTCTTTAATAGAGCAAGACAAGCTGCCGGGTGTATTTGATCAAGACTTGCAGTGCAGGCTTGCCGTTGCATTGTTCCAGGCTTGCTTACGACCCTTACTAGACCAAAAAGCTGACGGATCTTGGAATTCGTCAATCGAGGAGACAGCTTACGGTATTCTGATCCTCAGCGAGGCTCGGCGAGTATGCTTCTTCAATGATCTCCGCCAGCCCTTGGATGATGCCATTGAACGTGGTGTGGCATATGTTAAGTCTATCACTGATCGTCCTCTGAATTACATCTGGATCGAAAAAGTTAGCTATGCGTCTCCTCTCCTGACAGACTCATACCTACTCGCAGCTCTGAAGGCCGCCAGCTCCCCACCTCCGTCTGGTGCAACAATCGGATCCAGCCTCTGGCAACACGTGTCCTCGTCGAACATGGAGAAGCATGTCAAATTATTTTCAAAAGCAGAACTCTTCAGTTCGCACCCAGAATGGGAACTCCGCGGTTCTATGATCGAGGCCGCGCTCCTAAAGCCCTTACTAGTAAAGCGTAGACTAGAGGTTTTCCAACGCGAAGGGATGCAAGAAGACAAGTACTTCGATCTAATCCCATTCTTCTGGACGAGTCCCAACAACCGAGCCCGCACTTTTGCGTCTGCCTCGTTCCTTTACGAGGTATCACTCCTCTCCATGCTGACCTATCAGGTCGACGAGTACATGGAGACTGTCGCAGGAGCTGCTTTCAAGGATCGTATGCCTGAGCTCCGCCAACTAATCTATACCGTATTACCCGAAGTAGAAACTGTCGCAAAGAACGGTGTCAAGAGCCAAAACGGCAATGGGAAGGCTCACGACTCGAGCTACGAGGATGTTTACGCCACCATATCAGGATTTAAGAAGTATGTTCTAGAGCACCCACTCGTTAAGACAGCCAGCCCTGCGGACCAAGAAACCCTCAGGCGCGAGGTGCGAACCTATCTCCTAGCTCAAGTCCAGCACGAGGAAGACAGCGCACGCTTCCGGCAACAACGGGACGCCGGAAAGCAGGAAGCCGCATCCACCAACACATTCTTCGGCTGGGTACGGACAACAGGTGCAGACAATGTATCTGGCCCGTTCGCCTGGGCGTTCATAGGCTGCCTTCTTAGCAGCACGTTGACACCTGGTGGTGGCGGGAAGGATGTGTTCCCTACCGCTGGAGAGAAGTTCCTTGCGACGGACGTGACCCGTCATCTCTCTACCATGGCCCGCATTTATAATGACTTGGGATCAATACGACGGGACGAAGAAGAGGGTGCTTTGAATTCAGTTAATTTCCCCGAGTTCGGTGCTCACGACAGCGTCGAAAGTAAGAAGCAAGTATTACATGTACTAGGCGAGTACGAGTATAGCTGTCTGATGTTAGCCTTCAACCGGCTCGAGAACCTTAGGCGCGAGGTAGCCGAGGCTACAAGAGATGTTGCAGCCGCGCGATTAGGCGAGCGGCGGAAGGAGGTCTGGTCTATGTTCCTGGACCAGGTGGTACTATTTGATCAGATCTATGTTATTAAAGATCTCTCGAGTCATCATATTGTGCAGACAAATGGGCACACGAATTAGATATGTAGAAATAGATTAGGGCTAATGGGCTGTTAAAATAGATCTTTCGCTCTTCAGTTTCGATATCCTTTTGACTGTGCTTTTCAAACGTTCTCTTCAGACATGGCTTATTGACCTTCTACCTTAGCATTCACACCTTAATAGGTATGATTTGACTAGTTTCATTAGTTGGAAAACGAATATTCTGAAATTAAATGATTACACACCTCACTAACCTGATGGGGTCAAAGTCAGTTGACACGAGGACGTGGCCAGATCCACAACCTTGCGAGTCCAAAGTACTTGTCACGTAAATGGAAAAATTCCGTGTAACCCCCAATAAAATTTGTCTGAGGGGAGGACCTTGGAAGACAACTCGAATTTCAATATCATGCTAATGTTTACCAAAGCAATGGCCACCTTCACTCTTTCGAAGACGGCAGGTTTAGTACTCATAAGCCATATATAACACTGACTCTTTGGATGAATAAAGGTAGATATCATGAGGAGAACTGCAGGAAATATGGGAAGGTAGACTAACCTAAGCTTCTTGCAAGGGTAATTTGATATCGACTCTATTTGCAATATCTTGTGGAAGCTATAGCTAGATATATTCTTGTAAGCTTTCATAGCACATAAATATCAGAGTTGAATTATAAAATGACTAGGTTCAGTAGGCTCCTCGCCCTTTAGCTCTATTCACTGTATATTTAATAGATAGCAAGGATGTCAGGTGCATTTAGGCCATTTCCCCCTAGGGTGGCCATATCGAGCTTTTGGATATATAATAGGGTCTCATGGCCCTCTTTGAGAGTTGGGATGGCCAGAAACCAATAAAATTGAACACCTACTTTCATACCTAGATCCCAACAGCTATTAGGCTTTTATCCGCTCTGTGACTAACCCCCCTGACACAGGACGTGCTAAAACTTTCTTGAAGAACTGAGTATCGGCAGCCGACTGCTAGATTTCTTAGGGGTGACCCCGTCTGGCGTAAAAAAAACAGAAATAACAAGATTGATTGTTTAAGCGGATAAACACAGAATCTGATCTTTATAAAACATCAAATAGAAAGGACTAACATTCTTAATTATGGTCTCGTTTCCAACAGCTAGCCAAATCACAAACTATACTCTGGCCTTTCATAAAGGTCACTGAATCGCCCATACTAGCATCACAACGACCACTACCACCCAGAAGATATAAACCTTATTTAATAAAACTATATGCAAATTATATTCGTTTATTATTATTATAAACATTTATAACTAGGTGTTTATATTTATTATTATTATTATTATCCTTAAACGCCGTGCCTTTATTCTTTAACGTTGTACAAAAATAAGTCGAGTGTTCGGACGTCAAAAAGTAAGCATATAATTGATAAACCTGCTAGCTACAAGAAGCGCGATCGATCGATCGATCGTATTGTCTTGCGAACGCTTGGTATGTACGCGGTTTATCGAGCGCTTGGCGGTATTATCTGCGCAATTGTCTTATCGCTTACACGGAGATAAGCGTAGTGTCGTTCGTGTCCAAAGTGCGAAGGCAAGGCGCAATTCTTCTAACATGTCGCCTACGATGCTGGAGGATATATACGCGTCTAGTGAGTTAGTTTCTCAACTTGCCTAACCTTAGGTGGTAAGTTGCGAAAAAGAAAAATCGACCAGCACGGGACTCGAACCCGCAATCTTTGCCACCGGAAAGCAACGCGATACCATTTCGCCAACCGGCCATATCCTAGTAGTATCTTCTAAAGCAATCGAAGTCCTTGACAATAGGTGCCAAAATAAATATGTGCTCAACTGTCATAACGCTTGTATCGCTTACTTGCCTAGACTCTCAGCAATATCCCCTGAGCCCTATCTATGGTAGAAGTGGCTGTCTTGTGTTTTGGAAGCAGCCTAACAGTTAGTAATGTCTTCATCTTTTGCTTCTCTCAACAGCCCGTTGTCGGCATACTCGGCTGGATAAAGTTTACGAAGTTCGCGGTAGATAAACAAGACACGTTACGTTTACGAACGATATCCTGAATACTTGATAAGCTGCAGAATTTCTGTCATGGAGTGACACAGGCGCCCTTGGGAAGTCTGGTGGTATGCTTAATAGCCTAGAGGCAAGTTGATTTGTTGGCATGAACAGTCTACTACGACGGACACGACGATCTTCCCAAATACGGAAATTAGGGTCGGTAGGTTTGATAAAAATTTTAGAACAGTTTAGAAATTGGTTCAGGCTCTGTACTTCTGAGTCAGGGCGAAACTGGCATATTGTGATGATTGTGAAATGTCCACAGCAGCAAGGCTAGGTGAGCTTAGTACTTAGCGAGGCTCTTTTTACATACTCTAGGGGGAGAGCTAAACTTTCGAGACTAATTTTCGTCGTAGGCATCTGACCACAGCAATTTAAAAGACGTGGATAGAACTACTGTGTCTTACCTTACAAGCACCCTTAGTCTGTATTGTCGATACTTTTGTGTTGATGGCGATCGAATAGCGACACTCCGATCTAGGATAAGAAGCATCTTGAATGGATTGCCCAGTAATTATTCGATACATAGCTATGAGAAGCTTCTCTTTAATATACATCTGTCGATGGCTGATGCGATTCCTTTTGAAATAGGCTCTTTTTATCTCTTTCTCTCAACTCCGGCATCTCTCCGGCGCGAGTAAAGGTACTTATGTATCCTCGACCTCGTGCTACAGCTACTAGCCAAATAATAAATGGCCTTAAAAGTTAAATGGAATGCCATGCCTAGCGCGAATGACTGCGACTTAAAACAATCTCCTCATCGATAAGTGCCATTGTATCCTATGGTAGGGCAGAGGAGTGGTTTCATAAGCCTGAGGGATTTCCCAGGGATTTTGTGGACAGACGGTGATGGTGCTCCTAACAGCCAGGTCCAATCGAATACGGTGAGAGCTGCCTGCTAGACTTCTCAACGCAAGACTGAATATACGGACCCATTTGAGTCACCGTCGATCCGCATCCAACGTAGCACAGCATGGCCTGAAATCTAAGAGCTTTGTGTGTTACCTAGGTAAGACCCAGTCTCTGTCGTTGCATGAACTTTCCATACGCTTGACGAAAGCATCAAAACGATCAATCATCCATCCTGATGACACCTGTTGGGCAGCGGAAGCTTTACGGCCTAGCCTCAGCGCTTTCGATGTCTTACACGTATAGCCGGAGACAGAAAACTGCATGCATTCAGGATCACTCTCGCAAGCATTTCGGCACGCCTTAAACGAGCTCTCAGTATGTTGTTCATCTTCTGAATGGTTGTCCCAATCTGCGCGTTCGGCGGCTAAACGCGGCAATACGTAGTTCCAGAAAACGTCCTTGTGTCGCAAAAGAGTAGTATTCTGATATACAATTTATAGTCAGTTTGGTCTCTGTCTTCACTTCTAAAACAGAGGAATCAACCGTATACTCACCTTTTGATACCATTTCTGCTCGAAGTTATAGAAGGTAGAGTATTCCGAAGGTGGAAGATGGTGGTAGCTTGCGGCATAGTAACACCACGGCTTCTTTTCGGGACCTCCAAAGCCAGAATCGAAGTCGGTGTCCGCTGGCTCTTCGCTGGAAAGCGTTGGGAACGACCACTGGAGAGGTACCCCAACGTCAGCGAGGGCTTTGCCGAGGACGCAGTCGCCGGCCCAGTGACCCGCAGTGAAGTCGTCATAGAACTTGAGGTTGGCATTGCGATGCTCAACGACCTTTCGCAGGGCAGGCTGCGAAATGGCGAATCCAGCTCCGCCGTAGGCAAACACGACGTCTCCGATCTGCATCTGTTGGCCCAGGTACCAAGGCTTGGATTCGTCAAAGTGGGAAAGCCACTCGATCAGCGATCTCCAGAGCACGTAAGTATCTGACTCGATGAAGATGAACCACTTTGCCTGCGGTCGGATCCGCAAGGCCTTGTCGGCCAGTGGGAGAAATTTCCATTTATCCAGCTTCCAGCCAGGACTGTCGCGCCCACCGTTGGTGTTCTTGGCTGCCGCCCACCGAGTCATTTCCTCCGTTGTGAATGCCTCTCTACCTTTCCCTCGGAGCCTATTGTAATATTCAAAATCGGGATGCGTCGCTACAATATCCGGATTCACTTCGTCGAGGACGTCGTATACCTGGTGGCCATCTATGACCTCCTCGAAATCCGAATATATTTCATAGTGTGGCACACAGCGCAGTGTAGTCGTGAAATGCACAGGAAGCTTTTTCGGAGCTTCGGTTGTACCCGTTCTTAAAGTAACGAAAACATCGTCAAGTCCCTCAAGACCCTCGCACGTCTGGAGATCTCTATCTGAAAAATCGTCGCCGAAAGTTGCAGCTGGCTGCGATCGAATGCTGAATAGCTGGTATATTATGAATAGAATTAGGATTATGAGGAACGCACGGCTCGGCGATCGTGACAACTTGGACAGCGTAGGGGACATCGTACAAAAAGACTATAACAACATAGGCCTAGAAACGGTAGACATCAACGCAAATAAAGACGGATACCTCACGAGGGGGACAGCAAGGAACTTGAGCAAAAAGGATCTGCGCGAACCGCGTCGTGGCCTAAGGCTAGTTACGCGCTTGAGCTAGGGAGACTCAGACAAAGCAATTTCCCTAAGAAAGGAGAACGGGCTTTATAAAAGCGGCCGCGAACGAGACTGGAGTGCGGTGTCACATAGGGATGATGACGAAGGCGAGAATGGGATTCAGCATCATTCCGCAATATTGAAAGAAAAAAGCGACCCGAGCCAAATGTTAGCTCGCTTGCAGGGATTGCAATGGGCTGGGCCGGCTTGGCCATCTTCTGGGCTCGCGATGATTGCGCCACAGTCATTCAATATACCCACCAGTGATGAGCCCGCTGGGACGCCGTGGCCACATAGAGGGTCATAAATCAATAGCGTGGAGAATATTTGTTTTTGACGGTTGAGTGGCTTTAGTAGCCTATCGAAAGCTGATCCCTGCATTCTTTACTCGGGGCTCTGGGGTATCGCACGACTCGTACATATATACCTTCGGAGAGCTCCCGTGGCAGCTAGTTACTACTGGCTCCATCTGTAAGTTAGCCAGTTAACAAATTCAGCTCGTAATTGGGCAGGGGTTTGATTGCTTAGGTTGCTTGGCTTTTTGGGAAGAGCTTCTAGAAGGGATCTGGCCGGATATGGCAGCATGAACCCGGGATAGCCACGTGAGATTTCCTAAGGAAAGCAGATACGATTTAGCTGTAACTTCACAAGAGTATAGATGGGTTACTACTATACTAAAGAAGTGTAGTACGGAGTATACCACTACATAAATGTTGAAGGACTGGAACAAAGGTGCGCGTTCTATACAAACGTGTCAGGGATAAGTCAATAAAGCTGTATTGATGCATATCTGTTATCAAGCTTGCATAGCAGAAACAAACGCCTCTGTGACTTGGTTCGGAGAGGGAAAATAGTATAGTGAGAAAAATTCAATGCAAGAATGCAAGAAAACTTGTCAAGTGAGGCTTGTGCTGGGCGCTTGATGAAAGTTCAAAAACCTAGTTACCTCCTCAACTTTTCACTACTCAAACCTCTACGGGTACTAGGACTAATGCGACTTAGCCAGTCTGCCCTCGTAGCCCTTGATTACTTACTCACGCGTTAAACCTTTCTTTAACGACTAGACTATAGCACTTAGCATATCGTCAGTCGTCTCTCTCTCTCTCTCTAGCACCTCGGCGTTTGGCTGCGGGATCAGGTTTATGATACAGTAAGATCATCACGGGCAGATTACGAGCAGTTCTACCGTTCTACCATTCTACGGGTAAGGCGACGGCGGGTCTAAGGCCCATATACTATGGCAGCTGCCCGTCTTGGCAAGCTCCATGCACGCCTTGTTGAAAGAGCTCGGAGACCCATTTCTGCAAGATGACTAGCAAGCTAGTACTGCTGTGTATCATTAAGTACAGTTCTTCATCCCCATGCCAGTCTCTGCTCACACCTGTTAGTACTTACAATACAGAAAACCTCATGGTACTACCTCATATGTCTTTTCACACTGCGTTTAGGTAATTGGTCGGTATTTATAACTTTCTAAGGATGGTACGGGCGCTAGATTAGTGAGCTTTGATTCGTAGATTTGTCTGAGGGATATGTAAATACAGATCAGCCATGTCACTACTATATCCTCCACGATGCCCGCAGAGCAGTACTGGAGGTGAGGAGGTTGGAGTACGAGAGAAGCCAGACACGCCAGAGTGGCTTGAAAAAGATCCGCATCCTACTCTCTTCGAGGGATCTAGCGAGACTAACATCATACCAAGCAGAAATGCAGGGTCTCCATTAGAATTAGAGAGCCCCCCATCGATGGGCTACATATACAAGTAAACGGCCTCTGGGATTTTCTTGGCGCATTTAATTCATACAGCTTCGCTCTATTTACTCTTCACGTTCTTCGTCCAGATCGATTTATGCGCTCACCAAACTATTTTCTTGAGTTTCATTTACTCATTTTGTGCACTTGACCAGTGCTCTTAGTCTCGTGTTCAATAGTGCAACTGTTGTCATTATTGACTGTATTCCTTCCGGCAGCCTTTGCGCTAGCACATGATCCCCTTCCTTCACCGGGTATCATGCACTCACATATCAGGATGGCTCATTTAGCCAGCCAAACGGCGCAACCTCGACTTAAAGTCAGGGTAGCAAGTTGAACATCAGTTGGGACGCCCCCTAGGGACTTGCAACTTGTACCTAATCGCTAGCTATGACTGTGACGCTCCTATTCAATTAGCTAGCTCGCCAATCCCGGCTAACCAATTTGCTGCGTTTGTTTAATTAAATTGCAACGATGCTAATCCTGTAATAAGTGAATACCGCTCAACATTGGTTTCTGTGGGATGTCACCACGAACTTGACTGATTCGTCGGCGATATACGTCTTTCGTATCACTAACGGACAAGAGTCTAGCGAGGAACATATGACTGGAGGCTTCTTGAGTGCTACCCTCTACATCAGTAACGATAAAGAGAATTTGAAGCCGGCATCTACTTCCATAGCTACACTTATGTAAAATTTGGGCCAAAACACAAATATCTTTTGCATTTTTATGCTAATTGACGTCGACACAGTCTCCCAGACAAGCAGTACGCCCAGTCCTACAGCGACCACAGCCACTAAGATATCTCAGGGAACAAGGATTGATATCGCTATTGGTGTTATTTTTGGGGTACTATGGATTGAATATATTATTACTGCTGCGATCCTTTTCTGGCGGAAGTTCAAGAGAAGACAAGCACTTGTCCCGCAATCATACGAGCTATCTCATACCGGAAACTTACCAGCACATACCCAAAACACACAACCTCAAGGTGAAAATGCACCGCAACTTCACGCAATACAGCCAAATTTCGAGAACCAGCAAACTCTAGCTAGCGTCCACAAGCGGCCAGAGAATATAGCAGTGCGAAGCGCAGAGTTGAATGTTGAACAGGGACACCAGTCTGCAGCAGAGACAAGCTTGGACAACATGACTTTAAGGGCGCAGCTACATTAGTGAGGGGTTCTCGTATTCTATAAATTATGCCCGCACATTAGCTTATTATATCACCGTCCAACAAGAGCAAGTACGTGACGGTACTGAGATCCGTGAACCGCTCGCTTGTAGCTCACACTGGCTCAATCTGAGAACCGATATAGATTTTACTAGCTTACAAGCATATGATGTATGGTTTAAATTGCCTTCGTACCTTGTGAGTGTTATAGGTTCGATTTAGAAAGATGTACTGGCTTTGGCGAGTTTAGTACTAGAGTACGCCAAGCCCAATGATAACCCATGCAAGGGGGCATCCAAGCTTCCAACCCTTCGCAACATCATGCAGGTCTATACGAACAATGACGTTAGTGGTGTAACGATACAGACCATATCTCAAATGCTTTGGAGTGCATGACTAGAAAGCACATGTCAGAAGCCAGGGCTTATCGCTTTTAAGACTTGGGAAAACATCGTCCTTCAATATGCCGATTAATGGAAAGGCGTTGTTGGTTCCTATCATTTAGTCATTTGAAGATCTGATGAGGACAAATTAATTACCCTAGAGGTATCTAAAGGATGGGCAAGCATTTAACTGCTGCATATATTATCAAATGAAGTTCTGGAAAGAATATCTAGCTAAAGTTAACTTGAGTCTCTACACTTGAAGTGGCTCTTAGCGAGACTGAAGAGCATCCCCAATGAAATAAAGCCAATTCACAGAGTTACGTAAACTTTCTCAATCATTTTCTTTCAAATTATGTTAAATCTGGGTCTTAAATGAGGTGTTACTTAGAGGGTCTAAGCTATGTTGACCTGTGACTACTGAGGTACAGGTGCGTATTTAGGAGCAAAGGATGGACTATACACTCTGTTCCTTTAAAAAGTGACTATGGATCTCTTTTTGTCAGTGCTGTCAATTTTTAGCTTTCTACGTGGAGGATAACCAGCTCATCTGCTGAAATGCTGTTATATCGGCTAAGTCTGACTGGATTCATTGCGATCAGGAGATTTCCCAGTTTATAGTTTTCTTCTATCAAACCAAAATAACGCTTTTACTGGCTTTCAAGACCCCTGTTCCGGGGGAAACCCTCCAGCAAATTTGCTGTTTAAATGTGAAACGTCATTTTTGAACCGCACTTTGGCGTCTTAGAACTTAGTCTGAGTTTGCATACATGGAAAACCAATATAATCCTGGCACGCACTACACACGATGTTACTGGAACAAACTCTGAGTCTACGAAAGGCGCCAGAGCCCCGGAGCAGTAACTAACAATTAATTACACATAGCTGTAACAAGATATTACGAGACCTGTTAAGCTCTGACAAATCGATCCCATATAACCCATAGATAATAGGAAAAGAACTGCAAAGGAGAAATATAACTAAAAATTTTTGTAGTAACAAAGAAAATTGGAGGCTCGAATTCAGCCCTGACCAAGTAAACAAGACTCTATTGGTCTATTTGAATACTGGAATAATTTATGTTGTCAAATAGTATTGCTATGGATAATCATACAAGCCCAAGACCTAGGCTGCATACCACCAAGCACATCTGGTCGCATTGACCTGGCTGTTTGACACTTCGGCTCCGCTGGCGATAATGTTCACTGACACCTGCTTAAAACCCTACTGAGAAAAGCCAGGCGTCGGGACAGACTCAATCTTTAGCACACCATTTACAACAAAAGCGGTTATAGCCTGCTGTAAAACTTCTTTGGCCGCCGGGGCGGGAAGTGGGGAGGTGTAATCCTCGAAAGTGTACGGAGGTCCTCGATGTGAATGCCAGGTGAGATGCTGAACTAATCTGGAATGGTGGTAAGTTCAACTTGTAACTAATAGACAGAAGTGTGAAGCGGATTGGAGGAATGAAACCTAATTACATAGCCTAAGTCAACGACTAGCAGGCAATTTCTGTTGATACCCTGACTGGGATAATATGATATCGTTTGAAGGAGAGCTAGATTAGGGACAGAGTCTATATGGGCTCGCATGATGAGAGTCGAAACATAGGCCCCAAATAGAACTCGAAGTATTATTATAAATAGACAAATAGATAAACATCACTAAACGAGAGGTGAATGGACTGCTCTTGCTTACTGGTTAAACGCCTCGAGAGTAACTGTAGATATCGAGTCGTGGCTGTTCCGGCGGCTGCAAGTGCTGATATACCGATTAATGTTGTTAATGGACCTCAATTATATCGTCGACAAGTGTATACGCCTTACAGCCGTAATGTTACTGTCGATCGCCACTGAGCATGATGGCCCACAATCCCTCGCACACACACTAGTACCGCACCTGAAAAAAGATTGGATCTGCGCACGATTCTGCAATGAAAACAACGGCATAGCGTCAGACTTGCGGCTGTGGTGTATCTATACAGGCGGTATGGGGGCCAAGCCTTTGTCACTGGAGAAGAAGTGGTTTGTAGCTGCGGCAGCACGATGCACTTCGGGCATAAACGTTGAGCTTACGGAGACGGTCCTAGAAGGGAACTTCAAGTCAAAGCAGCAGACGCAGCTGAGGAACCTACTCGAGGCATTAAAGGAGCACATCATCGTAACAGTTGCTGCCAACTAGGTGCACGACATCGCGATAGTCTTGATCATAATAGAGCATAGGATTTAACTTTTGAATTATACAATTGAATGGATTCTATTAGGTGGCCGCCGCTAAAGTGTTCGAAAGAGAGCATGGCTCTCACTAACCAATGAAAGAAGCTAGTCAGCCGATACTATTGGCACCCGGCTTAGGACGAATTCGTACTTGAATTCCCGATCCATATCGATGCAGCCTCTACTAGAAAGTCAATTGGTTGCACTGCAAGTGCAAGGATAATGCCGAGAAGAGGTATGTATGAAGCCTTGTTAGCTTCAAATTGGTTAGTCAAGTTGGAGCCGTTAATGTTCTTAGTTTTTAGAATAAAATGCCCTACTATAACACCTCTTTTAACTATGTAACACAAACTATACCTGATGCAGTGGCACATAACTTGGTAGAATATACACTTCAGGTTCATTCTAGTTATAGTAGGGAACTGGATAGGATATAGGTGTCGTAGTATTGCATCGCGATCATTAAAGGAGCCGCGCTGGCTTTTAGGTTCTTAGTAAGCGACACGGTATGAAACTCGAGTGTCTCTATATCTAACTAGACAAACTTGATTTTCATCCACTACAGCAATCTGCTAGCTAGACTTCGACTTTGATGAAACCCATGAACTCTCCCTCGTTCAGCTGCTCTCCAGTCGCAAGATTGTGACTGTTGGGCCCCAACAACCTCAGGAAGTAGTACTCGCCCGTTTCGGTGCTATTCTGGTAGTTGAACCCCCAAGTCGTAACATTAACAGCACCGATAAATACCCCAGGCTGCGTCACGCCGTCGACGACGTGTGCATACGGCTCTAGCTCATAGTTGGGGTCCGGCAAATTGGGCAACCCGAACCCAAAAACGGACTCAGCGGGCGTCCCGGCCGCAACCAGAGTCTGCCACTGCACGCCCGCAAAACCCGTGTTCAGCTGAGCCTGCAATGAACCGTTGCCGCAACGCATCGGGGTCGCTGTGTCATTGATGGCATTATCAAGTGGGATTGTTATCTGTTCGCGGAAACCAGTCAGTTAGACCGCACCAGTAAACACGGCATGTTACTCGTAGCCCGAATACGCACGCTTCACAGGCTGAATTAAAGGAGAGCGACCTACAAATCCCCATGCGCCGCCATTTACCGCCGTCGCGTATTTGGGTACAAAGCTAGTGCCATCGATACCCTTCCCCGTCGAATCCGCGACTACTTCTAGAGGCCCGGCCACTCCCGTGGTATCGTCGTATTTAGGGAAAGAGGCACAACTACTTGGTAGGGATACTACCGTTACGTTTGGTATGGCGGCCGCCAGTGCTGCAAAGCAGAGAAACCCGCTGATATGGAGGAGTCGTGGTTTTGGTGCCATAACGTACGAGAAAGCAAGATATGGGAGGAGCTTAGCCTTTGTAAAGGCAATTCGGACAAGAATATCAGATATTGCGACTCGCCGGAAGAGTTCTATATATCAAATCTTAGGTCGTAATACTCTCGTGGCCGATTTTCCCGAGCCAATTGAAACTTTCGCCGAAGTATGGTAGGCTCGCTTGCTTGTTGACATTTTACCCGTCCTTTATCAACCGTCACTATAAGGTACCATCCTAAAGATGATGGCTGGAGAGTGGATTGTACTGAAGAGGAGCACAGTTAAAGGCCGTTCATATCCTACCCCTTTTGTAGCAACTTTGTATATGTTGATACACTATGAGTTATTAACTAACGGATAGGAGAGCTTCGGCTGTGCTGGGCCTCCTCAAGTAATGCTATACTACGTCTGAGTCATCTAATAGCACCATTGATGGTTTCCGGAAGGTCAACCACCGCGTACAGTAGGTGTTTGGCTACAAAAGCAGCATCTATGATAACAAGGCACAGAAAACTTGCATCCTGAAGGGAAGCGAAACAGTGACCGAGTACTGTATGGTCTGGCCTCCACATAGAATTCCATAGCCAATAAATACGAGAGTATTTCGAGACAGTTTCCATCATGTGCGATACTGGCTTGGTAGAGTAGGGATAGATTGAACATATGCGTCAATTTCGGGACAGAGAATTAACCTTGTTAACACCATGAATCGCTTAAGACGCGTTGGTAGCTAGCTAGCGATAATAAGGAAACGTTACCCACTCTACACCACTTGCGTGAGAGATGAGTGTTTGACAAAATATATGGTGAACAGAATAAAGCTCCATCAGCGTTTCTGATTCACGATTGACGGCTTATTTCATTCAGCATTAGCAAGGATTATACCAATGCGGTGGACTGGTAGACTAAAGTTGTGCATGTCAATCAATACATAGTCTGGCCTAGAGGTCGCTGAGAATTGCATTTGATAGGTACATAGGTAATGCATGGGTATATAATTTCTTATAGATGCATGACCAATGCCTATCTAGCCAAAATATGCTTTAAAACATTGTATGTCAAAGATTGGAGTATTAGAGCTTTTGGAGCTTTGGCGGGGAAGCTACGACGCCTCGTAGAGGCAAGCTACCACACAGTACTCCCGTAGCTGACCTAAACTACTACGCAGTGCTCGCTTTCTCCTTCTGCAAACTCATACCTTTGTTCCCAGGAAAACAACGACGCGTCACTGAACCAACTCGGTTGGGAGCCACCATTGGATGCTCCCGGCATGCATTGACTGTAAACTGAAGAGCACCGTAAGCTCTTTTCCCACTCGCCCTACCTTCGGCGCAAGCATTCCACTGTTCTCGCTCTACCTGTGCAACCAATTCTCGGGCAACTACCGATCACCGAATCTCAACAACCAATCATCCATCCATCATGACTCGTACCGGCATTACATATCTGGGCCGAATGGCTATGCGCGGCCTCGCAACACGCAGCGTCGCTACTGCTGGTACCAGACATCTTGCACTTTCGAGACTACAACTCGATGCCCGAGCAACCCTCCGACGGCCGTTCTCCACGAGTCTACGCTATGCCAAGCCCCTGTGTGCAGATGATCTCAAGACAGCTCAACCGGCTAAGATGACGGAGGCCGAATTTCACGAACTCGCCGACGACTACATCGAAGGGCTACTTATGAAATATGAGAAGATGCAGGATACTCGGCTGGATATTGACGTTGAATATAGCGTACGCTACCTATGATCCTATTGACTTCATTCTCATTATTATCTTTCCGCTGCCGACCGGCGATGCTAATACCTTTCCGCATCCTAGGCTGGCGTGATGAACCTCTCGATCGCCGGCGTCGGCCAGTATGTGATTAACAAGCAGCCACCCAATAAGCAGATTTGGTTGTCATCACCATCGTCCGGCCCGAAACGCTACGACTGGGTGGTACTTAGTGAGGGCCAGGACCAGAAGCAAGATACGGCTACGGGCGACTGGATCTACCTGAGGGACGGCTCCTCGCTGACTGAGCTTCTGCGCGAGGAGACGGGCGTCGATGTGGAGTTGTTACCGGCGGGCACAAAGTAGGCCTCTGATGAATCGACGATGACGCTACCACGTCCCTAGATCCGACCGCTGTTTCGTTGAGATACCTTTGATGCCGCGGGGATTGTGACAGAGGACCTGTATCATATGCTGCTTTCGGAGCAATTTGTACTATGTAGGGGCTTTCAAGCCCAGAGGAGTCAAGGGGTCATCGGGGCAATCATTGGCCTGTTTATGTGTCGGTTGCTGCTGGAACCGGTCGAAATTGCATTGTCACAAGGAGAGTTTGTCTATATCAACGCTGCAAAGGCTTATAGGTAGGGCAATTACGAAGCGCCCAAAATGCTGATCTTTTTATGTCCTCTGAGTGGATCAGACTTTGGTGTAGAGGTATACCATGGTCTTGTACAGGCGCGGAATAAGTGATTACTAACGTAGCCAGACCCTGTTCTCGAGGACATGTCCAAGCGTAGCTACCCGAAGTTTCGTACACAACATCCATTCCGCATGGCAGTAGGATTTCGAAAACCGGTTTCCAAGTCATCCAGCTGGTGCTCGGAGGCATGCAGACAAGTGGGCTGATAGCCAAGGTACCGACATGGTAGGGGAATAAGACATGTGAATGATCGGTGATAGTAGGCCAGCCGTTCGTCTAATAGTTCATGCACCGCCAGTTCATGTATGTTTTATGCGTAGTAAAACCACAACACCATACATGGCGCAACACCGGGTAGTACCGGAGATCATGGCTAGAAGATGAAATTCTCCGAATTTGAATGTCAAGAAGAGCCGCATGTTATCCCACCATGACAAAACCCACACCGCTAGATTTGTATATTTATTGCTATGGTAGTACCAGTTAGAGATTCCCCTAAGCGCTAAGCTTAACTGATAAGCTCTTAACATCTGCTGGCGATATGTTACTCACGAATCCTCGCCCAACCAGACTCCAAAGATGCTGCGATGCTTGCAGCCAGGCGTGAGCTATGTAGGACCGAGTTGCAGGAAGCGGCCGGGATACCCCATGATCGCGGTCACACTACCGTTGAATTCTTCGATGGGTTGTCTAACTGAGCACGGCATAATTATCGAACACGTACTGACGGTACAACATTGGTTATAGAATTGTGCAAATGGATGAGAGCGGTGTGATGCCTATTGTGGCGTTATCTACCCACCTAGTATCTGTTAGTTGATGGTGTAATGGCCCGTGTTCTGGTACATACTAACATGGTGGCACTCTATAAGGCGATCACTTGCAATAAGTGTACCTGAGCTACCTTAGAATTTCAAATTGAGGTTGAGAGCCCATCCCCACGTCCTGCCTGAAACGAGCCGGTATTCGTCGCACGAGAACACGACGTAAGTCGTGAACCACGAGGAAAATTTCCGGTGGATTTATGTGAAAGGCACCGGGGATGGGCCACCGGGAAGACCGAGGTTCCGGGCACTCTAGTCTGTGCTACCAAATAAGCGCCGACTACCTGAGGTTAACTCTGAAGTAGCCTATTGAGGTTCCTCCTTAGTAAGTAATTATGCGAGAAATACGGCAGACAGCGGGCTAGGGTACGCAAGTACCGTGCATGGCGGCGCCACGTGAAGGAGCCGGTACTTATTAGTGATACTGCAACTGGGGCGACAACACACTAACACAGATGAATGGGCAATTCCCTCCACCCTGTTGGACTTTAGGGGCGTAGGTGTGGCTCGTGTAGTGCAAATGTGAAGATAAGAGTTGCCATTTGATCTACAAGGTATCCCTCTATCCGCGATTCCCCGCCCAATCACACCCCAAACGCCAAATTAATTGTACATAGCCAAGAAGCCCGCCAAACGCCCTTGTACAGAGAAGGTACGGTAGGAATCCATCGCGGCCCCTCAGTTCCGGCGGGAGGCACTGGCCCACCGGGCGTCCCATTCCTTAAGTTTCCGAGCCGTTGAATCCCCAGAGCGGGCTGACTGTCCGGTAGCGACAAAGCGTTCGGCAGAGTCTGTTCGGCGGGTGTAGTCCGACAGCCTATCTTCCCTCAGAGAGCTGTGTCCGGAGGATGAGTACGAGGATGCGCTGGCTCGGGTCGAGGAGCTGGGCCTTGTCAGTATGATAGGTTTTAGTTTGGATTCTGCGACGAGTACTAACCCACCGGCCCTATAATATGCAGGGGAGGAGGTAGAGCCTGAGTTTCCGTATGGCATGGCTGTTGAAAGGTCGGTTTGATGACTCAGAGTAGAAATAGGTCTGATTTCCGTTGGTGGTAAGGTGGGATAGCAATGGTAATATTGCAAAGAGTAGGATAAGCGTTGCAGAGTAGGCACTAGAGGAATTCTGAAGTTGAAGTGCAAATGGACTCTCAGAATAAAGAAAAGAACCCGAATTATTGACTGGGAACAGCAGGCGTAGGGTGAGATGTGATTGAGGGTGATGGGAGTAATACAATTGTTGGTAATTCATGTTCAAGACTCTGCTGCTTTTATACTATTCTCCGAGAGAGACAAGATAGCACAAGAAGCTAGCCGTGGCCACTGGGCACGTCAAACTAGATCTTCAAGGTGGAAGTAGAAAAAGACTCATAGCCTCTATCGTAAAGAGACAAGTTGTACCCATGGTGGTAAGGGTGTTGGGTGTTCAAGATGTTCTAGGGTGGAGAGGTTCAAATGTCTGTGCGGGAGAATGACTGGCATTCTAGATGCGTGCTTGTGGCGTTTCAAGTCGCAAAGTCACTTAGAGTATAGCTGGAACGAGCTACAGTGCTGGATGGGGGAACAGGAAACGGGAAATGGAAATTCGAGATCAAAGTCAATATGGCTTGAGCCACCACTAGTCGTAACAAATGGGGGTGGCTTCGAATGTTGGGGAATTACGACCTGGATTGGCCCGGCTCGACCAAGTGTCAACTCACGTCGCGCAACACATCACGAAGTTACATTCAAGACGTAGCGTTGTATTAATCTCCGGATGTCTTCAGTAATCTGTTAAAGCGCCCGAGCGTGAAGGTGAGTACACGGTCTGGTATGATGATGACTGCAGGGACTTGAAATAGTGCAGTGAAATAAGCACCGCTTAGCCTTGGCGGGGGACCACGGGTATACTTGAACAACCAAAGTAGCATCATTGAAGCCGTCTGTTGAAGATACGACTAAGACGGATCTATGAGACGCCGATGCTCAACAGGCGAGGAATGTAATTCGAGGAACAGGAAATGATTCACGGGATGTTCGGCGTGGAAGTAGAAAATGCCAACGCATCTTGGGGGGCCAGTGCTGGGTTATTATTATCATTATCATTAGGCTGGATCTGCGATGAGACAAAATTAAGAAATCCATCAACTAAGTCCCAAAACGCCGCGACGATCGAATTTCTAGACGCGCATCTGATCTGCTAGCTACTCATGGCGAGAGCCACTCAGAAACCTGGTTTTCTCCGAAAAGAGGAAATGGGTACTGCAGGTATAACCTTAGCAGAACCCGGGGTGGTTTGCAGGGCGCCAGGTAAGGCTATGGGAACTGGCATTGACAACTCATAAGTCAGCATCTACAGGTTCAGACACATACCTCCGGCCGTTCTCCGATTGTAACGCTTGGTTTCAGTGTTCATATAACAGTACGAGTAACTGTGACCAACGGTGACTGTGTAATGCGTCGTTTGTAATCAAAATTGGAAAAGAGAGGGAGATGATTAGAATTTTTCTGGCTGTGCCGCAGCCCATTCTACAGACAAGCAACGAGGGATAGATTGGTGATGAAAAGGTGAGGTGGGGTTGATAAGCCAAATCGTGGCTGGAGTGAAGACTTTGCTTAGTATCGACTGATGACTCTGACGAGGATGATCTCATCGATTGCCTTGATTGCCTCGATAAGGAGGAAAACAAAGTGAAAAGGGAGAGAAGGGAAGCAGAACGACTCTGGTCGAGAGCTGGCATCACAAGTAAATGTAAAGGCGAACCAGTTCGCCTTCTTGCGAAGTGGAGAACAAAGTGTAGAAACTCAGAAGTTAAGGAGGGGTGCCAGTGCCAAGCTGGATCTATGATGATTGGTGCACAGCCCCCCCAATGTGCAAGATATAAGCGCTGGTACCATGCACCAGACTTTCCAGCCACAAACTACGGCAACGTACCTACATAGCCACGCTCTCTGCGGCCGTCACTACGACCCTCGATTAACAGCTATGGCGTGTCATGGGTTGAAATCAAGTCTAAGAAATGTATAATCTTATACTCCCTTGGTGCGCTTTGCTCTAGAACACGCTTTGTCCGGCGAAACAGAGAGAAGGAAGGATTGGACTTGAAATAGTTCTACTCGCAACTCGTGTACTAATTAGTCTGTGTAGTTCCTAAATTGGGTATTTACAACTTATTCGTAAATCCGCCCTGATGGTCTAGACCGATGCATGCGTTCTTCTTATTCAACTACACGTCTCTCGACTCGATGGAGTAAACACAGAGCCTGCCGACAAAGACGGGACAAGGGCTTGTTTCAAGACTTGTCCGCCCGGCGATGTTCCTCCAGCCGCATCTCTGATCACTTACGGGCTTACAGGATATAAGCGAAAAAGGAAGGGACTTTGTGCCGTAACAATTTATACGAGCAAAGTATTGATTGGCCTAATCGACCTAGTGGGTCCATGTTTTCGGCGTCTTTGTGCCCGGCCTAGTTGCGCTTCGAGAACCCTAGTGCTGCAGGTGCACCGCGGACCTGTCACTACCTTACCAGCAAAGACGGCACAGTGCTGTGGGAGGAGGCTGTTGCGCTGTGTTCCTGGGGTTCCCTCAATCGATTTCCCCCTTCTGCTCAGCCAGCTCACTACAGTCACACATCTACAAAACCCATCTCTATCCCGCGGCCCGCGAGCCTTGCCTAAGATGTCGCGAATTCTCCATCATCTTCCACTGGGAATTGGGCATTATCTGATTTTCGGCTTGCCCGGTCGCCACACCTGTGCTTCATTGTATTAATACCTTTGAAGAGCTCTATGTGGAAGCGTATGAGAGACAAAATGGAGTCGGCATCGCCAACAGCAAGTGCATCGACAAATAGAGGGGGCCGCCCGAAAGACTGGACCGAGCCTCGGACGCGGCGACTCATCCGACTTTACCTTTTCACAACGTTACCGTTTCCCAAGATTCTTGACTTACTAGAAGAAGACGAGTTCAAGCCAGGGTGTGTCTTCTCGTGCTCTCAGTCACTTATCCACCCACCCACCCACTCACTCACCCACTCACTCACTCACTCATTCATTCAATCGCGCCCATGGGGTTGCCAATTGGTCTTGGCGCTAACTTGTCTGCCCGTGCACCAGGAAAGACGCAGCCAACAAGGTTAAGAATAGTGTGCTGGGTAATGACCCACGATGGATTCGACCGAAAGACGACGATGAAGAGAGAACACGCATCCGAGGTCTACGGAACAGTCTCCGTGGCAGGCGTCGCTCAAAGGACACAGCTCCTCAAAAACTAACTCCGGCAGCAGCCGACCATAATGCATCACCTGCATATGTCCAGGAAGATGGGTCGCTTGGGGGCACGACTGTCGCACATTCATATCGCTCCTCAACCGAGGAGCTGAATCATGCTGATGCTGTCCCGATTGCAAACCCAAGCACTTGTGCAGATACTTTCACCTCATCCTACGATGAGACGGGTACTACACACTTCGCTCCCAGTTTTATTAGCCGTCGCAACACGTCTCGCCAAGACACAGGCCTCACCACATCTACAGACATTACTATCAGCAGTGTTATCATGCAAAAGCTGTCCGATTTTTCTATCACCAAAGTCAAGCGTGCTTGCAAAGTCTTGAAACGTTACACTTTCCCAGCGAATGCCGAATGCCCACGGTCCTCCACTGTATCGCCTGGCCTCTTTCAAGGACCTAACTTTCGCTCACATCCGAACGAGGTCGACGACTCACTCAGTGCCAAGTATGCCGTGCCTGGCGACTTCCTGAATGCCGAGCTGCTCGCCTGTCGACAGCAGTGTGCTACTAGTACTGGATGTACGTCGCATGCAGCCGAGACCTGCTGGTGCAAGGTTGCCGACCAAGTCTCCGCAGCACTAAGAGTGTGGACTCCCTTTCGGGAGCCTTATCGCACACCTAACCCGAACCTGAATGTGAAGGATATGTTCGGTAATACCGCGTTCCACTGCCTCGCCGCTACGGAGGGAATTCAAGACCTTTTCCTACACCTTGTTTGTCAAGCATTGCGTGAGCCAAGGCTGCCAATCCACGATACGAACACCGCCGGTCAGACCTTTCTCCATGTTCTTCATCGCTCTTGGTTCCAGGAAGGTTCGAGGTTGGGGGAATTGATCGATACACTACGCAACGAAAATTTCGACGTCCTTGCGACCGACGTATATGGGCGCAACTTCTATCACTTGCTGCGACTTAACATGAAAGGTTCCGCCCGCTTCCCAAATCAGGCATTCGATATCCACCGTATGAATCGCCGGGACGCATTTGGAATGAAGCCTATGGATTCACGGCCTCTAAAGAACTCTGACTATCCTATTGCTCATATGCAAACAACGCAGAGGAATGGTACGACAGCTACGACGACCTCTCTCCGAGCAGCAGCCAACATAATTCCAAGAATCAATATGGAGTCCGAGACGGCAGATGTTAAGGAGCTCACTACTCATGCAGATCTCTTGAGGGTAGTCACCAGCGCTGTTGGAGTTGATGACCTCGTTTTCCCTAACCCCGGAAGGGAAGACTTCCACGGACGGAACGGATTTCATTGTCTGGCGGAAGTGAATATGGGCTTATCTCCAGATACCCCAAGTTCTAGTATTCGACATGGTAAACGGAAGCACGGCGAAGACGAAGGGGTAGAGACACCGAAGACTAGCCGTGAGAGCCAGCGATTAAATTACATTCAAGGCCTTATTCATAACAAGGTTGACGTCAATCAATACGACAAGCAGGGAAGCACACCACTTATGTCCTTTGTTGTCAACAGCAGTGATGCCACCAGAATGGAGAAGGAGGAGAGCGAAAATATCATCAAGGCTCTGATTAAAGATGCCGGCGCGAATATGGAGTCACGCAATCGGCAAGGCGAGACAGCCCTTCATCTTGCCGCCAGATACGGCAAGACAGTCGCATTGCGTGTCTTACTTGAGCTTGGCGCCAACCCTCATACTCGGAACGCTCAGGGTCTAGGTGTTCTAGAAGTTTTGGATGGGTTGTACCTAACCACGGAACGTGACGACAAGAACAACGCACGATTCGAAGCATGCCGCGCTATTCTCACCCGCACAACAAAGTATGCGATCCAAAACCCCACTATCCTCCATGAATGGGCAATAAGATAAGACATTGCCTTTACGTTGTACCAGCTGGTTTCGACTGCTCTTTACTGAATTCCGGTGCCTCTTACATAATTTGGAGCCACTCACGTTGATGATTGTATGATATGCGCGCTGGTGGCGTCTTGTTGAGTTTTCAGGATACCCTGGGTACTGTGT
The DNA here is from genome assembly GCA_025201745.1 of Xylariaceae sp. FL1651. NCBI lineage: Eukaryota > Fungi > Ascomycota > Sordariomycetes > Xylariales > Xylariaceae > Xylariaceae sp. FL1651. Next base: position 1,271,322 of record MU624231.1, read on the forward strand.
GTGGAGTTTGGAGTCAAGCTTTGGAATTTATGAATTATATTGGACTAGATCCCAAGAATTAGCACCTTCAGAATGCAACGCTGGTAGCCAACAACTGCACCACGAATGCCTTTTTGCCATTATGTAACTGTGGAACTTGACGCTCATGCTCCTACGATTATTTCTGCTCAAGAAGGAAACATCCTGCGTAGGGTGAAGTATTTGCTTTGGGTACGCATGACAAATTGATGCACGCGTAGTGAAAATCCCTGTTATACAGTATCGTAGTGCCAATGGCTGCTAGACATGAGGAGGTATGCTCCTCACTCCCGTAAAGTTAAAGGATTGTTCGCCCTCTCATCGTCCTCGCAATGCACCATTGGGGGCCAAAACATCCCTGTTTTCCAAGAATGCTGATAGAGGTAGGGAATCCTCAGCTCAACGCTTATTGGCTCTTACCTTCCAAAACGAAGCCTTTCACGTCTACGGGCTTACCGTTAGCCGGACAACAAATCTTCGATATCGTTTCCTTTGCCTAGTTGTTGGCCTCATTTGCCTGTCGATCCCTGCTGCTTGCCGGTGTCTCCGTTGAGCAATGTACGCCGCTTGAATAGGAAGCGTCGAGGAACGACACATGCGGTGACCATATTGGCCCCCACGCTGCGTGCGGGCATCTTGATAGTTTCCTCCCTAATCAGGTCATCTACCGTAAGCGAGGTGAGCCGTTCCAAAATCCCTAAGTAGCCGCCCTGGTGCTTCGTTCCCCGGCTATTAGTCGTTGCCGCCAGGATTCTACACGTGGGTTAGGACCACTGGTGGAGCGTACGTCGCCTTAGATGAACCAAGCCCTCAATTTGTACCTTGGGAGGCCGCGTGGACAAGGAAGTAGAGCTTCGAGGACGATGACTCATCATATCCTCTCTGTATTAACTCACCGAGGGGAAAGAAGCAGCCCAAGCGCGGAGTACGTGTACGACGTGTATTCTCTGTCCCCCCTCCCCCCTGAGGGGACTGAAGTCCTTGTTGGTAGTTTCTCGTGGATCCTTTGGGTACTCCTATGTGTGAAACTCATGAACATGTACTTCCAAAGTTTTGTAACAACTTCCATCTTACTAACAGGATCATCCATGAAGCTCGGCTTTTTGGAAGGCATAATGAATCTCGTCTGTTGATGTAGTTGTCATAAAGGCAGGATATGCGAGCTGTGGGCCAAGAAAAACGTGATGGTCGCAACCAATCCGCACATAGCATTTCGTGTCTTCTCTGGGGTACCTGGGGTAGGCAACTGGTACTACCTGAGGCGGCTAGGTGTGCTACACAGATGTTGGAATGCTTCGTCCGAACTACAATTTCCCTCGGGACCCGCATCAGGCTTTTTGTTGTCTGAGACTTGTCAAATTTCTCAGCCACGCGTCTCTACAATTACGCCCAGCGTCAAAGATCGGGTGGAGATGCATATAGTAATTCGTCTAAAGTTCCCTCGATCACAGGCTTTTTGGGGGTTGATGCCTCTTCCAATGCAAGACGTGGTGGTCACGTCGACGACAACCGCGTCGTACCCCACACCTCAATCAACCGCGCCGCGTGGCCAGCCAGCGCCTTCGCGTCCCGACCCGTCGCGCTCTCCGCCTGGTCCCGGAACCGCCTCCCCCAGAACGCCCACCGCTCAGCCGTGAGCCCGCTTTTCCCTTTCCACAGCGCGCCCCCCTTCAGAGCCCGCTGCTGCGCCTCGTCGAGCTGCGGCTCGGGCTGCAGCGCCAGCGCCTGCACCAGCGTCGCGCCGGCGTACTCGATGTACACGGCGGCCGTCGCGAGGTCGCGGTCGAAGGCTCGCCCGTTGCCGTCGGTCGGCTTGGCGTCCTGCTGCTCGAGCGCGGCCCTCAGCATCCAGATGGCCGTGGTTTCCGAGCCGGGCGAGATGCCGGCGTGCAGCAGCCGCGCCACAAAGGCGTGGAAGGAGATCCAGGCCTCGTTGTTGTGGGCGCTCTGCTCGTCGTCTTCGTTGCTGGGTGGGCTCGGCTGGTCCAGGTGCTCTCTTATGGCGGCGCCGAGCAGGGGCAGGTCAGTCCAGACACGTGCCTGAGAATCGTCATCAGTAATTTATACTATCGTCGTCTCGCATTTATCGGACTCAAACAGAGAGAGAGAGAGTGAAAGAGAGAGCAGAGAAAAAGCTTGGTGGGGTGCATAATCATGGAAATCTCACCCCCCAGACTTTGTCGCCAGTCCCCGGCACAAGCGTTAGCTCGCGGAGGAACGCGACGAGCTTGTCCTGGGCCGGGTTGTCGTGCGGGAGCTGCTCCGCAACGCTAAATATCTGGTCCCAAAAGTCCCAAAAGAAGCCTTCATCTTGTGGTTTCACAGACTGCGAGTAGGATGATGCGGCCTGCGACGCAGGTGTCGAGCTGTCGGGTTGGATATAATCGTTCAGGATCCCGAAAATGTCTTTCCGCTTCGGATCTTCTTGCACCTGCTGTAGGGTGATCGACGACATAGCCATTATAGAGTCGTGTTAAGCTTGGAACAAGACCCTGTTAGAGTAGAATGCTGAATGCGGCTGAATTTCTTGCGCGATATGCTCATGTGCTGGCTACTTGAAAGAAGATCAGGGGCCGCTTGGTGTAGATTACCGGCCGCTCTGTCAATACGTCACTAACCGCACTGCCAAGATCATTCAGTGAATAAGATTGACACGTGGATTTGAAGGTAGGCTGTCGATTGCCGGACTCTTTTCAGAAGTGCGACGGTGTTCATGGCTTTGCGTCTCCTGCCCTTTCTGGTTAGCTCTAGGGTAAACAGCCAATCACAATTGTGCTATTTCCTTACACAGGACATCACATAGTAGTAGTGTTCCCGATCACTATATTAAAGACGACTGAGTTGCAATTACACAGCTCAAATTGACGACAATAGTCGGGACAAAGACACCACAATACAATAGCACTATGGACAATAGGCTAGGAATAAAGGACTAAGTATATACTAATTATCCACTACCTATGCTTCCACTAATATTTAGGAAGTGTATTTATTCATTCTCCATCCCCATTTGCTATATATTATTCTAGACAATAGGCCACAATGCATCCTCTACAGCTGAGAGCCTGGGGATGTTTCGAAAAAATGATTACCAGGACACGGCCCGAGAGGTATCTTTTCGATCTAGCAAATGAAAGAGGGCCCAAACCTTCATAACAGTAAAAACCAAGATTATAAGTTTAATAGCAGTGTGCCACATGTGGCATATACTTATGGTTGGAGAAAGTTATTGCAATGGCAGCTACTGAAGCGGGCTGAATAATATTGTTGATATGAGGCACCCCTTTGATAACGCCCGCCAACAAATTTTGACAACTTTTTTGGCCAGCATGTTGGTTCATTATCAGAGAAGGTGAGTTTCCATTCGTGACGAATATCCCTCCTTGAAGTCCTATTAGTAGGTGAGATTTAGCCGAATGCGATGATACTAGTTTGTTGCGGATGAAGAGTTAGTAGAGAGGACCTATTATTCTCATAAACAATCGATTTCTAAAAGCACTCTATGACAGCGCTATTAATGTCATTTTTCTTCTTGCCCAATTCCCCTTCTCGCCTCTCATAAAATAAAGTAGGCTTAATTTCACCAATGTTTTAGGTCACTCATTTATACTGCTACAGACCTCTTCATGTCTCTACAGGTAATAAGCCAGGAGAATCTAAGCAAAGTCTTGCATATGTAGTTCACACCTCATCCTCCATCATCGATCGATCATTTTGAATGCCTCCCACTCTCAAAAATCATCCCTCAGATATCGGTTCATCCGATGACTTGTATTCATTCAACTCTCGACCAGAGCAGATCAAGCCCATATGAGTATGCATGACATCGACGGTCTTTCTTCGGAGCGTAAGCCAGTCTAGAAGAAATCCTGCAAGGTTATCCGACATCTGAACGCTGATATTGCTGCCATCAACCTTCAATCCCTTTAAGTACTGATTGAGCAGTTCCGATTCGTTCATGTCGATATACAGCCGACCGGATAGAATTCCCAATTCTACCTTTATGTCATCTGGGAATGACTCATCTTGTGGCAGCTCGGGAAAAGCATAAAACCGCAAGTTGTTAAAATGAATCATTGCCTTAGTGACCGGTGCCGCATACGCAATCAGGTGAACTGGTGGTTGACGACTGCGGGCATCTGGCTGGTTGCGGTGAAGCCTGCCTTGTTTCTCATCCTGGAACCACTTGATTACCAGTTCAGCTTCTTCGGGAATAATGACTATTGCAGTTTGGGCTGCCGGACTCCAGAGAATCCATTCCACTGGGCGCTATATACCGCAGATATTAGCGTCTAGAGATCGGACTTTCGTAACTGGAATCCAGGTTTCCTTACCAAAAAATTGTCAGCAACCGCCGTACCATAACCAGACTTGAGGTCTAAAGTCCTCCCGAATTCTTTTGACATGAAGAGTAGGGATTCCGTCTCCCGTACGCCATAATGTCTGCCGATTCTCGTCCTTGCAACCCATGCAAACGCATGCTCGACCCCAGGCATCACATTATTTGGCAATGATCTATGACGAAGCACCCCGGTGCGTATGAAGTGTCTAATTGTAGGATGGAGACCGGGGAAAAGTAAGGCATCGTATTTGATTGGCCTCTGAACTTGCCGGATTTGCTCGAACTGAACTTCCACCTCTCGTTCTTGCTCTACTTCTCCCAAAGCATTCGCATAGATACCATGGCGTGTGATAGTTTGCTTCGCGAGTCGGTCTGCAAAATTTTGCAGCTGTGGAGAATACAACTGATCCACTGTGTTTGTATGAGAGCTCGCGGTTAAACCATACATTTGCTCCAAGGTTTGGCGTTCTTGCTGTCGAAGAACCCCGAGCAGTTTAGTCTTCTGGTTGTCGCTGGTCATAAAATCCCCATAATGCCACACCGCATCGATTCGTCGACAGAAATCTAATCCCTGTGCTACATATAGATTTTGAAGGTCTTCATTGGTACGGCAGGTCTGCTCGAGCAGCCAGGAGACGACGTGAGAGGAGTTAACATGGCCACTCTTACTGATGTTGCAGAAGTCTCGAATGCTCTGGTCCACTTCTGGTGGAGCGTAGAAGGAAACGGACTGAGTGGTATTGAGCTGGCGAAGTCGCATTGCGGCTGTGAAGAGAGTTAGCAAAGATTGCTGATGTACCAGTTGAATTATTTCACTTACCCTGCACAGTATAATCCTTTGTCTGTTTCAATGCTAGAGTTAATGCTCCGTGAGCATTGACAGGTAATTTCAAGTCCACTCCACGCGTGTGGGCCTCATCTAAGTAGACAACACACTCACTCAAATCATCTGCGAATGACGTTGCTAATAATTGAGCGTCGCTCTTGGCATCACTTCGAAACTTCACCCAAGCTCGATTATCATTTCCAAAGTAGACTGCGGCTTTGGCTGTCCCGTCGTACTTCAGCCATTTGACAGCTAGTGTCCTATTGTCCATCTCGAGGACATAAGCACCAACATCAATGAGAACACGGGTTTTTCGATTAGCCAGGGTCTCTAAGAGGCCTTCCTCGGTCAGGCGCTTCAAATCATGGCCCGTGGTGACATGGAAAGTGCGGTTGCGTGATTGTAACAGGGAGCAGAGTACCTCGGCACTTGTATGTTGTAATTGTTCGAGGTCGTGCTGTTTGATGGTTAGAGGAAGCATCATCCGGTTATCGTTCGTCCCACTGAAGCCAGTTGTCCTTGCCGAGAACTGTTTTCCTTCGAAAAATAAAGGAATGTCCCAGCCCGAAGCCTGGAGTTTAAGTTCAAACTGCTTAGCATGTGCTGGGAAAACAAAGTTATTCAAGTAGTAGTCAACAACAATACGGTCCCACTTCAAATATGTCCATAAGTCTTGCATTTGTCCCTCGTCATCCGTATTGAGGACATTCCAGTGGCAGAGTGCTTCCGGTAGTCTGCTGCTGCCCGAAATCCACCCCTGGTATAGCGTCGCTGGATCTTCAGATTGTAGGATATTTTGCAAGCCCTGAATAAACTGTTTGTATGTTAAGCCTGAGTAGTAGAATGACAAGCAGGTAAACAGTATAGCCACGTCTGGGTGCCCATACTCGGCTTGCTCTGACGGCTTCCCTTTAGCTTCAAAGGGGACAGCGACCGGATGTCGGTCTGGATGAAGGCCATATTGAACATTCCAACGTTTACTTAAGCACAAAAGAAGTATTCTGTTACTCGTAATGCCACGTAGCAGAAGGAGAATCTTAGCTGCGGTCTGGGGATGATCAAATGCGGCGATAGCTTGCTTCAAGATTTTGTGGTCAAAGCTGCCTCCTTCGAGTACCTGGCGAGCTGCGGCCTTATTGCTTTCGGTACCTGAGTCAGCCAGACGCAAAAGAGTAGTGCGGCCACCGCAGATATCGTCTATGATTAATTTGTGTAATGCCTCTTCGGCATCTACTCTCAGAAAATGCACCATTGGAAACCAACCTGGTCGCTGTCTAACTTCGATACTAGAAGGGAATTTCATACTCAATTGGCGAATATGAAGGGCAACCAATGCAAGCAGTCCCTCCGCGACTTGCCAGCGAAATGGATGACCGTCCACTGTCATCTCACGCCCACTAGGGTAATTGAGTTGAGTCTTGACAGACAACGTAAAATCACATTCGTCAAGGATGTCGCGAGAGTGTTTATCAAGCCATAGCTGAAATCCAAGCATTTTTTCTGCCGGCAATTGCTTTTCGTCGGCTAGTTTCTGCCACCCACTAAGCTTGTATGAAAGTAAATGTTCGTGGCAAGTAAGAATAAAGCCATGCTTCTGCTGAATCTCTTGATGTAGTGAGACGTAGAGGTCCAAAGTTTCTAATTCTGTCGATGTCTTGCGTGAAAACGGTATGTGACAAAGCTCACGGCCCACGAGGCCTCCCAGTCGCGACTGCAATGTCTGGGCAGTCTGCATAAGCAGAGCCTTTGGTACAATGAGTCTGGAGAGATTTTTCCCGTCAGCTAGGCTGGCAATAGCCATAGGTACGATACATGAAGTTTTTCCTGCCAAATCGTTAGTAATCATATTCTCCTCAGCAAAGCCACTATTATTGGAGGTTTTCTTGATTTGTAAAGGGTACAAGGTGAGCTTACCCTGGCCCATATTCATCTGGAGAACACTATTGATCCTTGATCGCGGAGATATAATTGCTTTGGCAACATCTACCTGTTGCTGTCGAATTAGGATATTGCAATCGATTTCTAATAATAACCAGTCAGAGTATTGAAGAGGATCCCAGTTCTCGTGTCCAGGATTGCGTAGTTCCTCGTGCAACGCTCGTTGATCTTTCCGAAGTAGAGACGCTCGAATGCGCTCCAGTCGTTGGAGGTTGGAAGTTACAAGTGCAAACGTTACCAGTGCCTCTTTCATTCGTGTACCAAACCGGTGAGATAACGTAGATCGTAGTAACTCGAGTACTTCAACTCGTGTCGTACACGGTTGAAGGAATCCAAGTTCGAGCCACGAGAACCGATCATCATTAGATGCGAATGTCTTCAAGATTTGATCGAAATCATGTCTCATCTTTAGACGGCACTCACGTAGCGCACTGTTAAGAATGCGCTCGACTTCTACGATATGCAGTTTCGTATCAAGTTGACCTTTCTGATAAACTGCCTTCAGGCACTGCAAGCTTTTCTGAAGATCAATTCCGTACTGCATGCGTAGCGAATTGTCAGAGGTTACAAACTGCTCTAGAATCTTATCAAGCTCTAGCATCTCTTCTGGGAGGCGATCTGGAGAACATTGCGAGGTTTGTCCTGGCTGGCTGAGATCTTTATCCACACAGATGGGTATCATGGAGGGAGCTTGCAGATACGGTCCATATTTTACCACCATCTCGTTTGCAACAGATGGTATTGGTCTCGTGCGCTTCCAACGCATGAATGTGGGCTTCTCTTGTTGCCACGTCGATGGAGTAGAAATATCCACGCTCGATTGGAGTGAGTTAAGCACTCTCTGCACCGCATTAGCCCATGCGGCCAGAATACTATTGTTGCGTCGTCGCTCCCATTCCGGCGTCACATTTTCCAACACTATGTCGATATCAACAACTTTATCGTATACATCAGACATTAAATTACCCTCCTCGTCACATAGATTATCTGCCGGTGCTGGCCACTGATTGACAATCATCGTGGCAAGTTGCGTGCCTCTTTCTTGGCACAATTGTTCGTATTCACTTGCATCTCGGCCTGCCGAATCTCGCATGACTGGACTTCTGTGGTTAATAACTGGGTCGAACTCATAGTACGCTGCACCAAAAAGTTCTTTGATAACTTCGACTGTTGGCTGTCCTCGGGATTTGAAGTCAACAAAGCACTCCTGAGTAGGGGTCTTCATTTGCTTCAACTTCTTGACGCAGGCAAAGGCAGCGAGAGTGTGGACTAAATCCATACTGACTTCTTCATTGAAGGCCAGAAGACCCAGTCGGAACAGAATACCAGCCTTAGTGTCTGTTTGGCGACATGCATTGACGAGATCACCCCATTTCCCAAAGATGGGCTCCTCGATCTGGCTGATGAGGGGCTCGTGGGATAATGAACCTTCACTGTCATGAAATCCGCCGATGACCTCACTTGTCTCGAAAATTGCCTTCAGCTTTGAGTGCATGTGAAACTTTACGCAGTCAGATAGAAGCACACGTGTGATATGATACACATTCAAAGCTTCCGAGCCCCATTGGCGGTCTCTGGGGGTGTATGTGTAGTCTTTCGCAATTTGCTTGGTTGTATCCCACACTCGACGCTCGTAAAGACATCGCTGAAGCTCGCCACGGGAACAGAGATGCGTTGGCCTCAGAGTTTCCATCCTATCCGCTGCGCCAAAAGCAGCTAGCTGGGACGACCTCTCTCTGAGGGCATTGATCAAGGGGCGATAATAATCTTGCTGTATCGTAGTAGTCATAGTCGTGTCCCACGTTACTTTTTGCAGCCGCTGGAGACTCGGTGGATAGTATTCACGTCGGGGAACGAGTCTGTTGAATGTCGTCAAAATTGACTGCGCTGTGCCAGCAAGGGGAATCCAGGGTTGAGCAACGCCGGATTGAAGGATAGCAGCTGCCTCTTCAGCGCCAGTTCGCCCAGTTAATGTGTCTGGGAGGCAGAAGGAGGTCATTGCATGGAGTAAAGCTTTACCATAGACCAGTCGCGGGTCAGGGGCGCAAGACAGTCTCCCCAGCACGTCATCGATCATGTACCTGCCGTACATTGCATCACAAACTATATGGACATCAACATGGAATGAGTTTTTCCGAGTCATAGGTTCCCCTAAAGGTACGATGATACTTCTCTTGCCTGTCTTGATATCTCGTAGCACTAGTTTGCTACTCAGTCCGTACCATACTCCAGCGTCTGTGAAATTCAAGAGTCAATTTTTGTCGTGATCAGTCAACTGTGAAGTAGTTTCAAGAGCATAGAAGACTAAGTAGGAGGAAAATTTCCCTTGATCATAATCTTACTCCCCGAAACACTACCGAAAAGAAAAAACTGAGAAATTTTGAAATCACATACCTTGATCAAGATCGATCTCTGCATTAAGCTGGCGACATTCAAGCATCTGGTTTTGATTCACGAAAAATGATAGATCCATGCGTTTCAGCTCCACGCATAAAGGACCCGATTGAGGCTGATACACCGTCAATTTATCAGCTTGCTCGAAGTGGTCAAATATTCCAGCTACTCTGCGAAAAATGGAAGAATAAGGATCGACGAGGATACTGTGGATACGAGATGCCCTGCGCTCGGAGAAATCGAGCACCCAATCACGCTCTCGTGTCCTCCAGAAATTTGGTGATTGCGGTAAGGCCCTGCGGATTTCTAAACACTTGGTTGTGAGATTTAACCAGTGCGCACAGTTTTCGACGAGCTCATCTGGTAGATCAAAGTCATCAGAATTCCTGAAGACATATCCGGGTATAAACTCGAGCAATTGCTGAGCTCGCCAATTCAGTGACTTATCTCCAGTCCGAATAATTACACGTCCATCTCGTAGCCCGAAATGAACTTGTTGATGATGGAAGAGGGTTAACAATCGGTGAGACATGCCAGGTAGGAACGAAGGAACTGTCAATAAATGCTGATTGCCGAACATGTTCTTCACTGATTCGTCATTCCTGATCTGGAGTGGAAGTTTACCAGGTGGTTTGCCATTCACGAGCAAATGGCCCTCGATATAGTTGAAATGTATACGCTGGCTGTAAGGTTCGGAAGTTCTAGCAACGATCCAGCGATTCCACGGATCAGGCATGAAGGACCATGATAAAAGGGCTTTATTTGCGCCATGTCGCGTACCGTCCAAAATGTGAGAGACAGCCGTTCCAACTGTGGCACGATTAGCCATCATGGCAATCTTTATATATGGCTGCATATCGTAGGCCATTCTGGCATCTCGAATTAGCATGCCCTTCAGAATGTGAGATATTTCATGTATATCATGCAAAGCGCTGTCTTGAAATGCTAACGCAGCCTGTACCCATGATTCCATGCCTTTGACATCTAAAGACAAGCCTGAATTGATATAAACGGCAAAGGTCATACGACACAGGAGAGCAGCATGAAAGCGATACCCAGCAATTCGTTGCACTGAATCAGCTCCACCGGCTTTGTGTATCTCATTCTGAAGGCGGTCGATCCAATGCAGTGTGGTTTGCCGTGCTGTATCCAACAGAACCGCTGCGCGATCTTTGGCTGAACCACAAGAAAGGGAAAACTGCCGCAGGATAAGAGTTATGATGAGCTCCATGCAGTTGTGCTCTCGCCAATTTGGCTCTATCGAGCGTAACATTTTCCCCAGGACTTCCGTAAGCTGTTCGTTGAACAGTGGATCTTCAAAGATAACATGCGTTGCACGTAGTTCCTGGCTGCCTAACTGAGGACCGGCTTGGTGAGCAAGCTGGCATATCACCCGAGCTGTGTCTTCATGGCTGAGATTCAGGTTTGATGATGAGAGTTCAACCAATATATTGGGCCAGCGCCTTAATTTTCCAGCTAGCAGTTTCTGATACGCTGAGAATTCGTGCACTGACATGTCCCGTGGGCATAACGTTTGATTGACCTGAATTTCATACGACGAGGGTCCGTCCACAACTGCCTGTGGGTGGTCCGTCGGGACAATCGTAGATCGAAGAGGCTGCGGAATGTAAACACCACAAATGTGCTGCAACGTGAGAGGCCTACACATTTCTTCCACCCAAGTTTTAGACACTTGATCATAGAGACGGAAGTCTGCCGCTAGTGGAAGGATAATGCGGTTGAGAGGGACTTTGCCTCTATCGAATCGATAGTGTGTTTGCCGAAAACATTTTATAGACGAAGCGAGCGAGAGGCGATTGATGTCAGCCTCCAAGAATTCCTGAAGTGGCCCACAGTCTTGAACGTGTATCTCTGGCAATTTTGGTGTCGAGGAACGAAAAGGATGAACGAGAGTGATCAGCAGGCGCCAAGTAGCATCTCGGTATGCTGAAAGGTAGCTTGGAATAGCCAGCTCAAAAACTAATGCGGATCGCGCAGGATCTTGACGAGGGAGGTATTCCTCGTGTATCCCAATCGCTAACCGTTTCTGGGCCCGCAAATGCCAACATTTTTCACAGCCCTTCACCTCACGCTTGCCATCAACGTACGTACAGCAACAGATACAGCTAGCGTACCCTTTTGTGTGCTTATCGTACTCTTCAGAAAGTCCTTCTAGCTCATACTTTTTCAGCTCGCACTTTTGATCAGATGCTGCCTGTATCTGAGATGTCAGAGACTGCATGGCATCTGACTGACCGACATAACGAACAGCTAGGCACGTGGGGTTATCCATGTCTAGTATATTACTGTAGCTACTTTCTCGACAGCGCTGTGCAAGGTATGTCTGAATTTGTTGCAATCGTCGCATTGCTAGAAGAGTCGGAAGCTGTAGGGCGTCGAGCAACTCTGGCTCAAAAACAGGGCGATGATCACGTAGTAAGGGGCAAACACCAATTGCGCACTTGTCTAGTATCGCCCATAAACTGAAGATATTGAGAACCATGGCACTCATCTGCTCAGGTTGGGAGTCGTAGAGTGAACCAACGGTGGCGAACACTTCGTCGATCTTCTCAGCTAGGTAAATGCAGTATGATTCGTAAGCATTTTCGGCATCCATAGCATTGTATAGATTGTCGATCTCCTTTTCCAAAGCCGCAATTCGGAAAACGCTGTCTGTGAAGTCCTGTGATTGCTGGACTGCTTTATCGAGGGGATTGGGAAGACTGACCGCCCCTATGGCTGCCTCGTGTGGTGGTTTACATGACAGAACATTAGATATATATTGCCAGCTGTTGTTTAACTGAAGTCTCAAGGCTTCAGGATAAGATCGATCGATATAGCGAGGGAGCGGTAGAATGGTCCGAGTAGTGGCGTCCTTGAATGATTGCCAAGATGCATCTAGGCTCTTGCCTGCTCTCTCTGCAGACGTTCTCACCAAACAAGAGACCTTGTCTAGCCAATCATTCAGTTCGGAAGCTTCCTTCACTTTGAAATCCTGTCTCATCATCTCCATCTTAGCCATACGTCGAACTATTTTAGCTTGTAGTCTACTGATCAGATGAGGATTTAGTTGTTGAAGTGTATCATCAAGAAGCTTGGCCAATAGAATGGACATCAGAACTTTGTAACACAGTTGACCCTGTTCGTTGCCAAGAGCTAAGCAAAAATGGCGCTGAGCCGCAACACGAAGGACAAGCCAGAATGGCAGCCGCCTCCAAGGAAGGTCTGCATCTCCAAGGTTCACGTCATCTCTGACTCTTTTACGTAGAGAAGGAGCCTGGTAATAGCTCCCCTTTGCTTCAAGAAGCGACATCAACATTTGGGAAATCAGCGCAGGATCTGTGGTATCTCTGATTTCTGTCACCACGACACCAGCCTTTCGTGAAGAAGCTTGGAGGCTATATAGCGACTCTGCGCTTGCCTGTTGAAGAAAATTCGAGAGCGATTCTAGGAAAGACCGGTCAGAGAAATCCTCCACGGATATCTGAGCAGAACGACCAGGGAATTCCCACTGCATGGCATGTCCTGCAGCAAGGACGTGCTCCACTGTGGCTGAGGCCTCAAAAGACTCGAAGATAACACATTGTTTGCCGTTACTGTGTACGCTTGTGAGTGAATAGAATGAGCAGATAATTGGGCTCGAGGTTTTATGTAGTTTGATACTTACTAGGTATCTTGCCGAATCAATAAAGCTGCATTTTGTTCGTTGACATAGAGTACCAGCATAAGTCCAGGGTGCAGCATCCGGAAATAATCCAGTAGTTTTGACTGGTCGAGACAGCCGGTGTTAAGTTGTGAGCAAGCATTCAGAGAGCTGTGCAGTGATTGGTACGCCTCGGCTATGCTGTTGCTATTTGCGAAGGCCTCGGCCAGCTTACAGGCTCGTTTCATCCGCGAAAGTATGTCTTGGGAGATAGCATCGAGATCCGGATCCTGTGCTCCAGGCAGTTGCGGTGGCAAGACGAGGTGGTTGTACACATTATTGATGAGATCCATGTTGATTTTCACGAATCGGATATCCTACGGTAACAAGGTGAGAATTGAGCGTCGAGAAGAAGCACCTTGTGGAAAGTAAAATGAGAGTGAGGGAGGATACAAGAAACAGAGAAGGAAATCTTTCTTGAGACAAAAGTCTTCGAACGCGTTAGTGTGGTAAACAAATTGAAGGAAGCTGAAGGGAAGTTGGAGAATAGAGGCTTGGGGAAGGGAGTGAGATCTATTATGTATGTAACATATCGAAACGTATCTAGGGGCAGCAACGAAGTCAATGATGATTGAGTAACCTACCGTGTAATAAAGCTTCAAACCGCGTTGCTGGAAAACAAAAATGTGATACGTGACACGTGGTGATGGTGACCAAAGAGAAGAAGCTTAACAGGTGCGGGGCACGCATTGTTATCAGGGTTTCATACAGTTGCTTCGTTGGCCCTTAGGATACCTAGGTACCAGTGACAGATCACAAATATCTCTAGTCTGCCAGAATTGAAACTAAGAAGCCAAAGATTCTTGCACCAAAAGAGCTTTCCGCAGCGAGAAAACTGTGCAACAGAGGTAGGTATAATTAGTAGGGAAGTAGAGGCAAGCAAGAAGCGAGAAGGCTGCTTCAACGGTTGCTACGTTGACCAATGAATGAACGGATGTGGGCTGCTTTGTTTCCGGCTTCTTAACTTGATGTTTGGTGGAATTAACTTATCTAATTTCACTAGAAGGTGAGATAGATAGGTTGTCAGGTATCAACGTTAAGGAAGATAAATTACATATGCCTAAGGCATCTTACCTAAATAATTTTCACTTTGCTATTTTTAAATTAAACGGTGTATTCTACGACTTAACAGGTTACACCCGCGCACGGCCTTTGGCGAAAGGGGCAGGCTCTTTATAAACGGCTCCCTTTCGCTGCGGATTCGTCGCGAGGGGATTTTCCTTGTCACCTCACTTTTCTACCTCCCACGAAGGGTTTGATTTTTAGTCGTGGTCAGAGCTTTTCTCAATTTTTTTATTTTTTATTTTTATTTTTTTTTAGCCTAGGCAGTTATTTGAAGTCATGGTCGAGGTGGCCGGCTTGGCAAACACATCGCCAGACCTTAGAGTAAAGACTCATGTTACCCCCCGGTATTTGTGTTCAAACCAAACCGGTGCAATAACTGTGAACGTAGTAGATTGGTGAGTAAATAGCTGCTGCAGAACGAGGTTTTAGACACTGATTTTGGGTTTATATATATGTACTAAAGTACCAATGTTCGCTGCCTTTCGTGACGGGATTGAATGGTACTTGCACGCCACTCTTAACGATAATACTTACACATTCATCTAATTATTGTTGCAGCATTGTGGGCCAGCCTCATAGTTCAGCCTTATTACACAGGCCCGTAGCCTAAGTAGTATGGTAGCATGGAACGCTCTAATAGTGACTTTGGAGATTACAAGTGCTGAAGATCACTTGGAGGCTATTTTCTACCTAGTTTACTCAGAGGGGTCATCCAAATACATGGCAACGAAGCTCCCTGTAATAAAGGCACCGATGACTACACTGTGTTGGCACATCTACACCTCTACAATATCTCTTTATATAATTCATTATTTTCCTAGACTCGTGTGATGCGGTACTATGCATGCTGCGTTGCGAGTGCTCGAGCCGAATGAGCCAATCACGATACGGTTCGAAATAAGTTGCAAACGCAGGCTTGTAAGCTGGAGCGATACAATACTATATTCAATAGATATTACAGGGGCTTTACCTAGCACGACTAGATAGCCTTCCTCTCTCACTAGCTAATGCATCACTTTTCTGCTATGCCTTGTTCCAGCCCCCTGCATCAATAGGATACTTACCGGTCATACTTGTCAAAATGAATTACTTCGAGTAGAGCTTTTGGCGTATGAGCTGGCTACTTGTGGTCGGAGCTCGATATCTCCGAAATTAGCAAGATTTTAAAACCATCATAAGAAAATGACAAGATTACTGGCTTAGTATACTGAAGTTTTAGATCCAGCGCTTAAAATAAGTGTCTTGGCTGAGAGGCTGATCGTTCTGTAATGACGATGAGTAACAAAATAGAGATAGCGGTAAAAGGTCTAAGTAGAACAATATGTGTTTGAGTATAACGCTAAGCGGTGTGCACACCAGTAATTACACGAAAGTCGATATAGTATGTTACGACCCTGCAAACGACGAGTTGGGGCTCATGGTTTTATAGCCATTTGTAACGCTTCTATGGATATTACCTCGAAGGATTGCTCCATGATACTGGTAAACTAAAGTGGCTGCAGCTGCCTTGGTTTAAGAAAACATGTATCACCGAGGAGACATATGATGGGATCAAAATGATGAGAATATTGAATACTGAGTTTTAAGGTTAAACGAGGTCTCTTTTCCCCAGTCCAGCCTCAAAAAAGTAAACTGGATTTAGACCAGAATTCGCTGAAGATACACCTTGATCCAAGGAAAAATTACTCTCAGCAAGTGGGGGATAGGAGTTCACACTGATTGATATACTTATTGACAACACAAGACGTAGAAGGTTTGAGCGATAGACAATGTGCCCATAAGCGAGCAGGCCGGGTCAGCAACTTTGTAAATAACAGGTCTACGCATATCTGTCGGTCGCGACCGACAGAGACAAACTAGTAACCACCAGTATCGCAAGGTACCACGTTTTCTCGTACATCAGTCAGAGGTATCGAGAACTTGCCAAGCATTTAAATCTTTCAGATCATGGCGAAATTTTGTAGCTTAAGCAGTGCACCATTAAAAAGGAATGAATCTTAAAGCACCACGTTTCCAAAACGAATAATATGACACCACGTCATGATACCAGAGGTGTCTGGTGATGCGCCAAGAATATGGTAATGGAGGGTGTAGTGTACTCTTTCAGCAGGACAGTAGTAAAACGGAGCAGGTAAGCCGAAGAGGACCATGTACCGGTACTTACATTCCTTGCTTCGACGCCACATGGCGAATCAATTTGTTAATTTTCTTCGTTCGCTTTGCTAGCCAGCTACTCGAATGGGGTTTTGTAACGGCGATACGAGCAATACTTGGGGTAGACTCAGTCAGTGATGAACTCGCTAAAATGAAGGATGCAATTACGGAACCCGGGTCTAGTGCTGTATATTTGAACTAAAAGCAGTCTAAAAGGAGTGTCTATCGATATAAGCAAGCTGAGCTCCCACCAAATGCACATGTTAACTCGTAAAAGGGCATCACAAAACGGTGTGTAGACTTCAGCGACCATTCTACCCATGTCCCTAAACAAATCTTCAAGCCAACCATTCGGCCTCATGGATTCGACCGATGCCGCAGCCTGTCACGGACGTTAGAATGGATTGTTGCAAGTAGTTCAAGAATGCTACCAGTAGAATGACATACATTGCTCTGAAAACCCAACAGTTGTTGATGGTGACGCGAAGTTTCATCATCTTCCCAAATGGTAGTCAATCGCGAGTCGGCGCTGCAGCTTTGACGACAGCAGCCAGAATCTCAGCCATGCGTGCACGCGATTGGTCTTCGGTGAGTGGCGTGTTGGTTGCGAAGTGCTGCAGTGGCCGCAACACGCGGTCGTCGACGTGCACATGCGGGTTAGCGAACCGCTGCAGGCTGTACCCCAGATCAATCGGGACGTTAATGACAGGATGCTGGGCTGGGATTTCGGCCGTAGGTTCGTCTTGGCTAGAGCGCAGTGGTTTAGTTAGCAATCAGGACCAATACAGAAAAGCCGTCGTATCGACTTTACGAGGTAAATCTCAAAAAATAACTAATGTATGATACACAACATAATGAGCAATTACTTCAGGTACAGGTATTGTACAGCATATACAGAGTCGTTGTTCTGAGCGTTGGCCATTTGTCCTATTCGAGATATTGCCTTTCTAGGTAGGTGGGCCAATTCCGGGGGACTCCCAGCAAGTCTGATGGTCTGGCGCTGGGTGGTCTCGGCTGCATCCGCACGGAACCGAACAGAGGAGACAGATTGAAATGGTGCCTGAATCAAGCACTATGACGGTTACCAAATAGAGATCGCCGAATACAAGAAAGGGCAAGGACTTAGGAGAGGCTGTTTTGGGGATGCACAACTGGAATAGAGCAAGATGTAGGGATGCAATGAGATGTTGAGATTGTGTCGATCAACGCAAGAAAGCTTGGGATATCACAGATCGGACGAGTCGAAGGGCTCCAGCAGGATTTTATGTGCATCCATTATTAACAAAAAAAGGCTAAGATGGGAAACAGATACTGGGTTGCGCGCAGACTACACGAGTTGATCTCTGGTGGCTTACAAAACTAACACTTCTGCAACTACACTTAGGCTGACAGCTCGTCTAGCCTTGCACGCTACACACATAGGTCCCCTGTTTCCCTGTTCCCCTGTTCCCCTGGCCTCCTGACCTCCTGACACAAGAAGTACGTCTGGAATGATGTCATTTGAGCTTTTTGAAAGGCGTTTAAGGTCGTGTTATGGCGAAGACCCTCAAGCAATATTCAGTGTGAAAGGGTAGAAGGCAGAAGCTGTTGGCATTATGGGACCCAAGGATGGCGTGAATTCACCGGGCTAGATTGAGCCATTGTCGATCTTCTTCCCCTTCGAGGGGAAGACAGAGAAAGGCGGCACGACCACCCGGCCGATTCCGTTCTTCAGGTAGATTTCTCCATCCTCACCTGAGGACGCCTGAATTTTTAAAATGTCGGTCGGTTGGAATGATGCCCCTCAACACCAAAAGACCATGATCGTCACCTCGCCACCCAAATCACTCCACGATTTCTCCCTCGTGACAGCTGATATTGGACGATCATCAATATTTAGGCATGGTAATATAACATTGTCATAAGTATAGCCTTATCTATGTATTCTCTTCCTACCAGGCGTGTCCGAATTCGCAGCAACTCATCACGATTCCCGCCTAGCTTTCCGCGGAAAATAGCAAAATATACGCGCGCTTCATGTGTTGCCTCGATTCACCGAAACGAAAGGACGTCGGCGTGTCAGTTCAACGTCACGATGCAGAAGCTATCCCAGGTGTAAACCTATATGACGGAATTATCAGCCGATTTTCGAGACGCCGGTGTTGATAGAGGCGGTGATGACCCGGCAGCTCGTCAGTGAGCCTTATGTGACCTTCTGGCTAATGACAACCATGCCCACCAGCTATCCCATTTACAGTAAAAGTATACGCGTGCTGCATGCGAGATGTCGAATTCGACGCGGGATGCTTAAGCGAACCGTGATAGACTCTGGATCCAGAATCTTAGAATCCCATGTGCACAAAGTGATAATCTCATCCTCAGCTGCTAATTACGTCACCCATCACTCAAGGTAAATATGTTTGTTTGCTTTGTCCCAGAGCCCACGAGGGGTCCAAGGATGGACCCTGTCCTCGCCTAAGGTTACGCTAAACCCACCGCAGACATCTGTGCGTTATACTGCAACCCTAGCATACCCATGCGTGTGGAAAGGGGTGGACCCTTGGGCGGGTAGAATGGGGTGGATTCGACGGAACAAAGGGATCGGGCTTGATTTTCGCCGGTGGAAATACCACCCCTGAGAAGATGGGGTTCTCTCAAATCTCGATGCCCTGCATTGTGGGAAACAGAAACCAGAAGCAGCACAATTTGGCGTCCGTTCGCCTAAAGGCCGAGAGGCCGTCGTATCGCTACCTAGTCAATCCATCCAGCGCTAGATCTCAGCCAGCGCTATCAACCAATTAAATAATGACCCGACGATCTCTTTCACGCACGACGGGACCGAACAGCAACAACTAAAATAAGATCATATGTTCTACAGTACTTATCAGCACCGCTACTAGCTGCTAGCTGCTGGGCTGCTTGGCGTAGGTGGTTCGCCATGGTGCGCATGGTACGAGGCAGGCTCCCTCGCTTTCGAAGACAGGTGCATGGCTGCCGCCAGGGTCTTCTCGCAGATCCCCTGGTCTAGACCGCTGGACCCTTCTCTGGAAATAATAAACCCACAACCGACTGGTCATTTTCTCGCTACTAGCAGCACAACTCATGCCACCGAGCCGTGCACTTCACAGCCATCCTGAATCGGACGAGCCCAGCATCTGCCCGATGACGTCGCCTTTAATCTATGCTTCCAGCTGGATGTAAGTAATGAGAAGAGTCATCATAGCATCAAAGCAAGTTAGTGGTGTACTCCCGAGTGTTCTAGAATGGTGAGCTCGTCTTGGCGTTTCGTCGTCAAGGCGAGCGGTAAGCCGGCCAACTTGCACAATATTCTCAACAAAGTCTCAGTTGAATCAGTCGACCTTGCACGGTCTGCACTATTAGCTTTTCGATGTCATTACAGTCCCGTTCTTGCGCATTATTGGCTACGTGAGATGCCGTGGTCGAATTCAGTTTCAGTCGTTATCACAAGCCTCAGTTTCAGGTTGTGCGCAACTTTTCCCTCCACCACATACATTCAATTGGACCGCTCTTCCTCCTCTACAACACTATAGGTTACTAAACGTCCAGGAACTCTCCAAGGTATACTCCTTTCCAGGTCCAGTGATCTGAGCACTCAAGCGTCCCCATTCCGGGCTGTCGGCGAACACGTTAGTCATGCCTATGCGACCTCTTTCTCGATCATTCGATCATTCGATATTTTCTGTCGATAAGGAGAGCACACTTACTGATTGATCCCATCCACATAGTCCTGCGCTTCAATTGCCACACACGAGCTGCGCACTACCTTCTTGTTCTTGTCTGTTCCCTGCGTACTCTTCAGATCGGCAGTGCCGTCAAACCAGTTGCATGTATAGATCACGACGCCGGGCTGGTCGGTCCGCAGCTCTGCCTTAATACCTGAGAAGGCACTCGCCAGTGTCGCGACGACGGCGTTGGCTGGGGCATCCTCGATGAGGAAGTATCCATTATAGCCCTCGCATGCGCCGCCGCCACCGCAGTTGCTGGAGAAACCTGGCAGGCTTTGCGCATGGCCCAGGAACATGTTCTGCGCGCTCGCGAAGTCGTTGATGCTGTTTGCAGCCGCCGTTGCGATTTTACCTGTCGGTAGTGCACCATCGTCCGCCACTAAGTATCGTTTTGAGTACGGCAAGTACAGTGTGTGGTTCCAGATCTTGACCGTGTCCGGGTTCCTGTACGCATCGAGATTGAAGTACGTATGGTGGGTAAGCATGAGAGCTATGTAATATCGTCAGTATCTCAACGAGGCCGCTGATTGCAACGTATCATCAGACGAACGTGATTTGACTTGGGGCGACACCGCATTCATTTTAATCTTCCACGTCTTGCCACTGACGCTGTAAGTGACGTTCCCCAGCACGAGCCCGGGCATCCCCTTGGACGAGTAAGGCTCGTCGCGGACTGTGAACGTGATTGAGCTGTTGGTCGCGGCGGATACGTTCCATGTACGGTAGGACCAGTTGTTCGTGCCTGAGTGTAACGTATTGTTGCCGTCGTTCAGCTCGGTCTGATATGTTTTGTTGTCAATGCTATACCTGCCATGGCCAATGCGATTGACGTAGCGCCCCGGTATGCTGTTGTAGACGGGATGACTCGGATCCACCGCTGGAATGCTGTCAATTGTAGTGCTCTTATATATGGCCTCATTTGGTGACTTAGAGATGCTTACGATAGTATGAAATGTTGTCGTACCCGAGAACAACATCAACATCCTTGCCGTCCTTGCCTTTGACAAAGAGATTGGTGAGGGTAGCACCATAAGGAATAAACTGTCCTTTAACTAAGCTTGGGTGGTAGGCCCCGTATGTCGGATCGAAAACTGACCTGTGCCTTGATACAACCTGAGCTGATGGTGTACTTCCCATCTGCACCAGGGCTTGGAGCTTGAGCTCTTACATAGCTCGTCGCTGCCAAGAGTTGGAGGATTGAGGATGATCGCATATTGCTAGGTAAGCAGTTTAGCTCAATTGTAGTAACAATCTGGTTCGTTGGGAAAGCCGTAAAACTCCAAATATCACTATCGAAGCGACTTACTCTAAGTAAATTCAAGGCGACCTTCCAGCTTATGACTGCCCAGAGTGTTCAGTGCCGAACTCTCTCCATCTTCTCTTTCGCCCCACGCCTCCTGTCCCTACGCTCTTTATCTCGGAAAAAGGACTGCCGCCTTTCACTCGTCAAATTTCACGATATAAATCCCAGCCGGAAGGAAACGACCCGTGTGGAATCCGGGGTGCATGTCAGCGGAGCAGTGAATAGCCTGATTTGGAAGATGTCTATGCGGATGTCTTTTAGGTACATCAGCTCAGATCTCCGCATCCCTACGTTAATCATCAGCCCCCTGTGTACCGGGGTACTCCGTACTACGTAGAGCTACAGTACGCCGTTTCATCAAGGGCCAAACAGGCATCCTACCTAAAATACTATGCCAAGGGCTGTCTGGTCTATAGGTTCCTGCAGCTAACAAGCCGCCTCAAGAAAACATCTTGTCTCTAAGCGAATACCCCGTCCTAATATAAGTCTTTGTTCAATCTAATGTTGATTTGATGAGGTTTTGTACCTCGTCAATTGTCTAGCAGTTAGCTACCAAAGCCGACAATAGTAGCGTACCGCTCTGTACCACCCAATGTACCTTGCTGGGTATTAACTCATTAATATTAATACATCATCATACCTCGCCCGCACCAATTTCTTAGTAGGCTATATATCAGCGACAGGTTCTGAAGTGTATCAGTGTCCATAGCGACGAATCAAAAGTGTAGAGCGCTAGGCACAGGTAACAAAACTGGTGACCACGACTACCTATAAAATGCTTGATAAGCAACACTAGGTAAGGATTTTGCATCTCCTCCGGACAATATAACCGGTGGAAATAGTACGCCAATGAAGGCCGCACTATAAAATGGAAGTTGCCTGAGGGTAAAGAGCATGCAAGTAGAGCAGTTACTTGCAAGTCATCGCGTCGCTGCACTGCAGATTAGTACATGTATTATGAGTTAGTGAATTTAACTAGCTATACTTCAGTCTTTTGTATGTCCGCCATGTATCCCCGGCAAGTTTTCGACTCTCCGCGCACCACAGCGCGGCTTGCTCTATCATCTCTTACTCGCTGCCAAATCGCTTGAGCCTTTTCGTTAGCTGCTAGCTGCTTCTGAGACTCGGAACGGGTGCGACACTCCAGAAAACGGGCGCTTCTGGGTATATGTGATGGCAATACTGCTTTGCAGATATAGCACAAGACCAGCTGCCCGTCTGTTCATGGTTTAAGGAGGCTAGCCGCGGGGTTGGCTGGGGATGTGGGTAGTTCAAGAAATGTTTGCGGGTACAAATTCCAAGTTCTAACCATCGTCGATATTGAGAACGCTCAGTAGACGGAGGAGACTCTTCACGGGTGTTACTATCAGCAGCACGATTGCCAATATTTTGTTGATATTATTAATGTTCCCATATACAACTTGATGATTGTATTCTGCACTTATTAAATTATAAACGTCCTCTCCACTGATACTCTCATTTTGGTTACCGGCCATTGTTCCAAGAACTAAGGATGTTATCGTCGAGTCTGCTGAGTTTATTTAAATGCCACGATCTAGCTATTGGAAGACAACTGTTCGCCAAGTTACTAACAGCTAAAGCTAGGATGCCATGGTAATTTATAGAATACACAGGCCTGTCTATGGCAGACATGACATTTCATAATTGGCTCATCGAGCCCAGCTGTCTGAAGTTGTCTAGAACTACAGTCGTTAGCGCACCAGAAAAACGTCAAATATTTGTTCGAGAAGCATGTTAACGGCCATTCTTTCATACTCTTAAGAAAAATTAACTACGTCGACGGCCGTAATTAACTTCAGAGTGAGACAACTTGGATGAACATTGTGGGCATGTGACACAAGAGCCCTGGTTTCGAAATATAGGCTTGAATCGAGGCATTTAAGGCAGATTATCCTCTCCCCCCCCCCAAAAAAAAAAAAAAAAAGGAGGGGGGAGAGGGGGTAAATTTAAACACATTGGAGAGAAGCACAGGTGAACAGGATGTATATTTGCTAGCTAGTTGAAAGCTTTACCTTTCCAAACACACCGTTGCAGCGCGAATGTAAGTGTAAGGGAAGGTAAAGCTTCAGAATTTCTAACAGTGACCCCCAAAAGTCTATTTCGCCTGAAGTTTCTCCTATTAGTGCAGGAAAATACTGCAGCACCTTGGTTGGTCAACTCTAGATAAATTAAAGGCATCAACCACAACGTATTTAGTAATTACTGTTTACACTTAAGACAGACTGTGTGGCTTGCGCATTGCAATAGTGAAAAGGGTCACTAACGGCCACTGGATCGTCAATACGAATACGAGACTTACATAAGAAGCTTTCAAACCAGACTTACAAGTTAGTGTGGTTTGTAGATGAAGGTATTTTTTGCGTTCGATTGCACTATCACTTGCAAGGTCTGTTACCAGGTTGACAACCACAGCAGCGACGAGTACCCAAAGCGCAAGTACCATCAGTGCACCTATTTTGGCCGTCTCACCAAAGAGTGCACGGGGCCTAACAAGCCCAAGGACATCACTTGCCACGTCTGCAAAGCAATGGGTCACTTGGTAAAGGACTGTCCACGGAAGACCGAAGGTAAACAAATGATCGGAGATAGAGGCATCATTAGCAACAACTGCGGCGAGCCTGGCCACAAGGTGGACTATTCCAAGAAGACATGCAATCCTGTGGACAAGAAGGCCCGTTTCTAAGGATTGTCTGGGAGCAGGCTACAGATCTGTCAGAGCATAGCAATAGGAACTAAAAAAAGCTTGCAGACCCTAGGCATCATTGCACGTGGATGTCGCATGATCAGTCTTGTAGCAGCAGAAACAAGCAACAGGAGAGTTGCACGCAGAGATCCGATGGCCTGTTGTGTCCTATCGGCGGCAGATCATGCCCTTACACAGCTTGGGGCATGGCTAACCGGAGAAGCGGCCGCCCTCCAGAGGATCTGCTCTAGAACATCGTTAGAAGCAAGGTATGCGAAACTTCTAAGATTCTCTTCTATGCCACTTTTACACTGCAAATTCAGTGCTGTAACTTACAGGTATTAAGTTAGTCCCAGACATGACCTAAAAACTGTTTTGGTCTAGTGACACCCTGCATGCGCGCTTTCTAACTCAGCCAGCTCATGCAGTATGCATAGCTAAACCTCAACTTCACGACTCCGCAGGTCTATAAATACAAACTCAAATGTTTTGGACCGCTTGCTAATTCTCTCTTTTTCCATCCTACAACATACCATTTTAATACGCGTATTAGCACCAATTACCCTGACCGACTTTGGCGTTGTTGTACAACCCCTTAGGATGGTAATTAAATACTAGCTCGGCATTAACACCTGGCTAGTGCTTAATACTATAATTATACTAGCAATTATACTGTTAATTAAGGAAAGGTTTATATTTTTAATTAAAGAAATGTTTACATAATTTATATAATAGCTTAATAGCCGATTAGTTTTTATTTTTATTTTTTAAATAATAATATTTGCTATTAAAACCTTTATTCTGGATATTTCGAGTACAAAGTGAAAAGTTTTAAAAAATAAAAATAAAAATAAAAACCCCTCAAGGTACAAGTTACTAGTGCCAGGCTAACATTTACCATCGTGAAGGGTTGTACAGATTCCACTTTGGAACAACACCATTGCAGAACACTTCAGGTCTTCGAAGTCTAACACTACACCCAAGTTCCCAAACTACAAAGTCGCCGTTCGACTTCTATTCAGCCGCCATCCTGAGTTCTCCATGGAAGATATTGTACCTGGAGCGCCTTGGAAGTCCCTGTTCCCCTGTCCGCAATTTATCACGACGACTTTCCCATTAATTTCCAATAACACAATTATCCTGGGAGTTTATGGGGCTGATCTAGAAGCCTTAGATCCGGAGAAGGACGGATGGTTTGTTTCAGACTTCTACGCGTTCAACTATCTTCTACATGGTCTGGACAGTCATCAAACCTGGCTTAGCGCCGTCTCGCTGACAGACTTATTGAGCCGATACGGTTCCTTCTTCTATGGCAAGGTGCGGCACGCATTTGTCAACCAAATAAGCAAATGACGTTTCAAATACTAAACTATTTACACTCATTTATTCGGAAAGGCATTATCCGCCCGATGCCTCATGGTTGGGTTACGGATACTTCACATGAGGTATCTTAGTGAATTTGGCACATCATGTATTATACTCCTCTTTACTCTACTCATCTGCCATTAAGTATGCTAGCGTCCCCATTCTACCGGTCTCGATTGACAGGGGTTTGGAACCCGTAATTCCACGTGGAAGCCAGTGTACTTATATGATAGAAGGATAGTCTGGGGCCACCGCATCCACGCCGCTAGCTTCTCTTATCCTTTCTGTTTGGATAACATGCTTGAGAGTCAGTGTGCTGTCGTCCACCATCACACACATTCATATTGAATATTGTGACCTTAGTACACTTTCATATGCAATTTCCTTCTCAGCGCTGATATTTACCTAAATGAGTCTAGCGCAGTATCAAAAGATTGTTAGAAAGAATAATATCGCGCACATATCTACCATAGGCTTTATATAAAAAAATTAGTCGTATGTTATCTTTCCGAGGTAGCCCATGATTCTATGCTGACTCCCGGGCCTAGAGCGTGCAGAGGTCTGTTTGCCTTGGCCAGACAAGCTACGAATTATCTCCACAAGGAAAACTGGAATTGGCTATTTAAGTGATAGTAATCAAGATTATGACCGAGCTTCCATCATGAGTGGTCTAGAGGAAAGATGCGCGACTTAAGCAGCAAGGCCTACGGCACATTAGAAAGTTACCATTTCGAAACCTGGGCTAAGCCCCCCATGCCGCAAATGGTGTAGACTCCAAATTTCAGACACAAAGACATAAAAACAAGCTTCAAGTAGAAAGAGGTTACTGCAGCTACCAAGAGTGAATAAAACTATATTAAATCCGTTTTCAGATGAATATGTTTTAAAGAAAAAAGCGGTCAAAGAAACCCAGTTCCTCCTTTATGACGCAGTATCTACCATGCAAAGTGATTGAAAAATCACTAAACGACCTTAGAACTGTATTCTTTATCATGGCCCTCTAATCTTCGTATCATCTAGACTAATATTTGTATGCTCTCTGTGCTTCGTGCCGAAAGTTTGACGGCAACATGAATACATATCAAGAGATAGAGCATCTCCGCCAACAGCTCAGAGACAAGGATGCTGAAATTAAAACTCTCAGAGCCCCTAAAAGGGAAGACCACGAATTCATAATGAAAGTCATGACTCTCAGCCTCGATGATGACCCCCGTCGCGCATTATCATCTGATATTAGACAAGTAAGTTATAGTCCTGCTCTTACTCTGACGTGTCTTATCAAAGAGCAAATTGCTCACTATCAATAGGATTGCGACCAGTTGTGGGAGGATGTTAATACTTGGGTTCAAACCCTACTCGACCCGATTCTCGACTCTACGGTACTTGGCTCGGAGGTGTTAACAGAAATTAACTCTGATGCATCAGTAGCAGAACCGCTTTTTCAGTATATTGACGCGAATGGTGATCTTAAACGAACGCTACAGTACCAAGGAACAGATGAATGGGTTCTCACTGCGATCATCATACGATTTCTTGTCGATCAGGTCTTTGAGAAGGGGCTCCATGACTTGTCACACCAGCCAATGCGAATTCTTCATAGCATAGAAAACGCGATGCGAACCATCCACAGCCCCCCGCGTACTGAGCTGAATGTCCAGATATGGCGCCGTGAGACATATGCGGCGTTGAACAGCCTCCCCGAGTTCACACAAATGTATTGGAAACCATTCACGAAGACAGTCATAGATCGATTGAGGGGGTTGGTGGGCTTCTTAAAGGTGGTTCCGGGCTATGAAGCAGCCATAAACGAATTTGAGCAAGATATTCTAAGCTCTGCGATTAAGATTCACAAGGATATGGTAACATCAATGGAAAAGTTCTGGTTCGAATTCGAAACGTACGACCAGGCCGTGGGCCGTGAGGCAAGAGTCGAGCTTCTGCTCTCAAATCTTAAGGGCCCCTTGGTTGGAAATAGAGTTGGTGACGTATGCGTCGACATATTGGGGCATTTCAGAACGATACAAACTGAAAAAATATCGAGGGCAGAGCTTAAACAGAAAAGTCAGTACGAAGCAGAGGTTTCTTTCTTTTCTCTCCTATTATTTTACATGTTCAGGTCATTCTAAATCTCTGTAATTTTGTCGACATACATCTATCTACCCTGGGATCTCCAGCTGTTTCCGAAATACCCCCCTTCCCATTTGAGAGAAAAAAAGACTAATCATTTATGCCACAGTGGATCCACTTGTCACCAAGGTCCCTCGTATTAGATATACTGGCTTAGGAGGGTCGGCTAATAATTTCGCGTTTGTCGAAGACAAGCCACTGAATGCAACAGAGACTCTTGTCGCCTATGGGACAGAACAGCAAAGGCATGTAGAGGCGGACGGGCCGCGTGCGTTCCTTGCATTTGTTTACCAGCTTAGACCATCCTTTTAATCGGGAAGTTTCTACACAAATATTTATATTTTTTTTATATTATGCTTGGTTTGAGAGCAGTCGCTCATACGAAAATTTAAAGTGAATGATGACTACTGCATTAGCAGTGTGCTGTTAAATGTTGCGACCTCAACAAAAACTAGCTGGCACAAAATTAGATGATGTGAAGTTTTATACAGATTAGAAAGTCATTGTATAAACTACTATGTGTTATAATCACTAGATTTAGGTTAAATAAGTATACGGCTAAATTTTAGAGACCAGTAGATATTTTCAAGATCCAGGTCTGCAAAATGATATTAAAAAGTGACTTCAACATAACACTTCCCTTTGGGTGATGAGGGGTGGCCCTTACGCTCCCACTCAGTCCCAGTTTTTGCCGAGAGCCTCAAGTACTACACTGATAGCTCTTTAACGGTGATTAGCTTGACCACCGAGCCGAGCCAAAATCTATCTCAGAATCAATGGCACGACGGTGTTGTGAGATATTCATAACGCCGGTGTGCGACCAAAAAGGGGGTGGTTTTATTAGAAATGTGTCAGTGAGATCAAGCTGTGCAGATAGACTGTGACGTCATGAATCTCTCTTTTTAGGGCCTCTTAGTTCTTTGGTAAGCCTTAGTATAAGAGGTAATACTCATCCACCGCGACACACAACGCACTCTACCACTAGGCTTGGACTTATTGGCAGTCTCCTATAAACGAGTGAATCCAGAATTTCGGTCCATAGCCTGGCTGCGGAGCAATCGGACTTCAATATGAGTTGATTTAGGGACTTGAATTTCAACCAACAAGATGGCTGCTGCAAATTAGTGGCAATTCATCTAGCTTTCACTTTCTGTAGTGTCGCTTAAGCTAAGAAGCTCCAAATGCTGCGCCTCGCTTTTTCCACTCGTCTATTTTTCCTCTTATTTGCTTGCCAACTTTCTCCTGGGCCCATTTCTGCACAATTGCTATGATTTCGACGTCTCTTGTATTCTTAGCCGCTTCGGCACATGGCTCCACTATGAATTTTGCACTCGCAGTCTCGCTCATGAAGAGTGCTTTCACAATATCCACGTCGCCACGTCGGATGGCTGCAAGACCGTGTCTGACGCACACCATGGTAACTTTCGACAATATTCTGGCCAAAATTTCTACCGGCTGACCACCGATGACAGCTGCAAATAACGCTCCACCTCCAGGTCCCCAGCCGTCGTCAACGCTAGCGTTGTTATCCAGGAGGACATGCAGTACCGGCACAGCCTGGGCCGGTGGCAGTGCGCAAGCATCAGTTATGAAGGTGCGCATGCCGTAGTCCACCGAAAAGCTGGCGAAGTCGTGTTTGTGGGCGCAAAGCGCTTGTAGGATGTCCGGATCCGGGGTCTCGAGGACAGCGCGGACGACCCCATGGCTCTGGGATAATGACAGGGCAGGGTATGTCTAAAGTATCAAATTGACGATGGCTAGATGCCGTGCCGCGACCGCCTTTTCGAGAAGAGTGTCTACGGACAGTGGGGTGGTGGTTGACTTGGCGGCTCCCTCTGTTGTCAGTGTTTGGTCGGAGGAGGGATTGCCTGTGTTGCTTGCGTGCTTGACTTCCTGCTCTGCTAACAAGCGCCCCAGCGCCACAGTATCTCCGGATGCGCATGCATTGAGCATGTGTTGTTGCTCCTGCGTACTGATCTTAAAATAACGGGCTTGAATGGTCATAATGATGAAGATGCAAAGTCCGTTGGCAAACTGAATAAGATGGGAAGACGGATGTGAATTGTCTACCTGAAGTTTAGGAAATCTCGCTTTTCCTGTTGGTGGAGGGTGGAGGTGGTGTTGGGAGTGTGTTGGTGTAGGCTTGAAACAAAGGAATAAGAGTGTGGTAGGGCGAGAATCTTGAAATATAAGCAGACCCCCCCTCCCGGGCCACCCCCTCACGGGCCACCCTAACCACCTACTTTGTTAAATATATAATAAAAAATCCAATTTTTATCCTACAAACGTTTTTTTACCCTCATTACGTTTATTTTTAACTCTTTTTTTTAGCTATGCCCTCATTTAACCGCCAGCAGCGTTTGCGCGTAGCGTTTTGCGACGTAAAGCTAGGTATTGCTGTTCGAGAAATAACTTGCAGCTTTCGGTTTATTTGGATGAATTTAAAGTCGGCTAAAGTGTTAGCGAAGACTATTGGGTTATTGCCGTAGTTTTTAGCTAAGTGGTTTTTAAAAAAAATATTAAAAGAAGTGAATAAATTACTGGCTTTAAATGCGTTAATGCTGTTAAAGTAGTTTTTTCGCTAGTTGTTATATTTTGTTACGAACCAACAAGTGGAGGCCTGTTGGCAGGCCCAGAAAGAAGCACGGACTAAAAGGGGCACGTGATTCTTGGATCACGAAGTAAATCGTGATCCGCGACAGTGACATCGTAATCTTCACCCTTTTATAAGTAAGGAGCGACAACGTAATCGTAAGGATCACTATGGTTAAAGTGATCTAAGGAAAACATAAGGATAAGAGAATAGGCATATAAAGGAAGGGTTTTCTTGTGTAGCTAGTTATTTATTTATTACTATTTAACTTATATCTATAGCTAGTTTTTGGAAATAGCTATAAGAGAACATTCTTTACGAAGCAGTTAATTTAAAATACTATTGTTTTTATTGCCCGTAATACTATCTTTTAACGTATATTCGGAACATAAACTTAAGGGTATTTTTGGTTATACTTCGAGCATTTATAACCCTAATACCACGAAAGCATATATAGTGTTGGACATTAGTGTACGTTTTATAACATTTTAAATAGTCTTGTTTTACGTTAAGCGGTTAATTAAGGCAATATTTAAGCTATAGCACCTACTATTTTATCTAGCTCGTAAAACGTTATCGCTACACTTCGAGCAAAAATCGCAGTAATGCATAATTAAATACGGGAACTAAGATAAAAGTCGGACAAACAAGCCAACATCTTTAATAATACTATAAACCAAACCGATAAGCTTAAGGAAAAAGCCGATAAACTTGAAATTTAAAATTTAAAACTACGAAATAATATCTTAAGCCTAGAAAAACAGAACTAACTTTTTAAGGAAAAAGTCGATAAGATAAATAAACGACTAAAAATAGTACTAAAAGCTATAAAAATAGTTAAAAAACTTATAAAGAATTTAAAACTTTTAAGCTTAGTACGATTTAACGGTATACTAAGAAAGTTAAGAAGATTTTTAGCATAAGCCCGAGTTTATTTCCATTTTTACGAAGATTTTTTTTATAAAGATAATAAAATCGGAAGGATTTGTACAACAGCCGGATTGCTCGAAAGACGAGCATTGTTATAGTTCGAACCGCACTTATTTAAAGCAACAATTTTGCCGATAAGAAATTGTCCGGAAAATACGTAAAAGATTTTTTAAAGTTATAAGTTATTCGAAAACAAACTTAAACACTTGTTTATTAATTTTAAAAAAGAACGGTAAGCTTAGAACGATTTACAAAAGCTAAAGCAAATAAGATCGGCATTAGTATATGCAACTAAGTTCTAGAAAATCGCAGCAATCTTTGATCTAAATGACTAAGCCAAGATAATAATGTTTTATAAAAGATTAAAAAACATTGTTAAAAACGAAATCAGCAAGCTACCGCAGCCCGATAAATTTAATAAATACGTTGGCAATATAATAAAAGCTGATACAAGACTGTACGAAAAACGACGGGAATTTTCTAACAGAAAGAATAACAACAATAAACCTAACCAGGGAAAAAAGCGTCAACAGTTTACGGCATATGGTACACACGCAAGACTAATAGAACTTAGCACAATGTAGTAAAGACGAAAAAATTAGAAAAAAAAAATCTAAAAAATTTAAATGTTACAACTATAATAAACTAGGACATTACGCTAAAAATTGCGAAGAAAAACCACGCAAAAACTTACAAGTATTAAAGGCTAAAATATCTAAAGCTAAAAAAGGCAGCCAACAGGTTAATATAATACAAGCCCACTATAACGATAAAGTTTTAGATGTAGAGCAAAGTAATAAAACATTAACCGGAGACTAAGCAGCATAGAGAAAAATACGGGCGCTAGCAGGGCAACTAATAGCGTAACTACACTTAAGACGAACGGCAAAAGAAATTTATAAATAAACTGTTCACGATAAAAAATAGTTTACCGATAGTTTAAAAGAAAGAGTACGACTCGACAAAACAGTACGTTTAGAACATGGTTTAGCAAGAGTGGTACAGACTTTAGAACAAAAACCTAAAGCTATAAAGACTTAAAGCGAATGGCTAGGACCCGACTGGGAAGATGAGTAACGAAAAAACTCCAACTTAGCCGAAATGAGTTAAGATGGAGAACCTTAGGATTTAGAGAATAACGAAAAATATTTTGAGAACTATATTTATTTTTTGGTCGATAAAACGGTATCGATATTAAATATACGATAAACTAAAGCAGACTAATACGTATACCGAAATATTAAAAATAAGATAATAAGTAGAAAAAATTGGCTAAAAAGTAAAAAATGTTTAGAAAAGGATTTAAAATGTTTTTACG
The DNA here is from genome assembly GCA_025201745.1 of Xylariaceae sp. FL1651. NCBI lineage: Eukaryota > Fungi > Ascomycota > Sordariomycetes > Xylariales > Xylariaceae > Xylariaceae sp. FL1651. The sequence continues at coordinate 1,303,827 of MU624231.1, forward strand.
AAACTTGCAGTTATTAAACTAAGGATAAATAGTTAAAATAATTAGTGTAAAAAGGGATAGTTCGAGGATAGATCCGCTTATATATGTAAAAAGATAAATTTTATTTAAAATAAAAAATGACGATTTTGATTAAAAAAAATAATAATATAAAAGCTTAATACCGAGTTAAAGTAATAGCTTTTACGATATTATAAAAAATATCGAAATATAATAATTAAAGCAGGCATAAATGTTTTAAAAATAAAAGAGTTTAATATTTTTATTTTAATTAATCGTTTATATAACGGTATTATATTTAAAAACGATAATAAACGGTTGCGACTACGTTATGAAAAATATTACGAGATATTATAGGTAAGTTGTGTGGTGTATAAATGTAAAAGATATATAGCAGAAAAAATTGAGAACTTTTGGTTTTTAGCTCGTATAGCTAGGACAGGGACCTGGCATTTTTATGAAAAAATTAAAGTTGGAAAATTAGTAGTGATATACCGAGTAGTTTATGAATACGTTATATTTGGATAGGATCTATAATATTCCGAAAATTGCAGGAGAGGGTTTATAATTTAAAAACGATGTTAATATATTTAATGCAGAATTTATATGTTTTATAAAGTTTTTTAGTACGAAAAAATGAAAAAAAGGATTGAAAAAAAAAATTAGCGAAGATTAACTTTTATTTAAGATCGTCGAAATAATGAAACGGCAGAATTTACGAAAGGACAAGACCGGCGACGAATTTATTAGTAAATAAAAAACGACGAAGAGTAGCTGTAAAACGAGATTAACAGCTAGCTTATGAAATTCTTAGGTTTTTATGTAAAATAAAAATATAATTTAAAAAGACATAGATATTAGTAAATATAATTTATAATAAAAAAAAACTAAAAGCTTTATTTAATATAAACGTTTACGAGAGTTTTATTTTTTTAAATCTAGTTAATAAATTAAATTTAGTATGGATTAAAAAAAAAAGATTTTATATATTTACGACTTTTAATAAAAAAACTATAAGTTATAATAATAAAAAGGTTATACGGAAAACTGTAGAATTTTTAGTAATTATTTAAAATTATTTAGAACGTTTTAAGCTTAATATTGTAAAAATATTATATAATATAATATTAAGGTTAATTTAGTTGTAAAAAAATAATTTTAGAGTGAACTAGAGGACTGGCTATTTTTAGTAAGATTTGCCCGAAGTAATTAAACTAAAAAAAGATTTAGCTTTTGTAAAACTTTAAATACGAGCTGTATATAAGTTTAAATAGCTAAATAAAGTACGAAATAAAATATAATAGTAAATTAATAAAGAATTTACGATCGAGGTATTAAAAGAGTACGTTAAATTTAAAAGCTTGTTTATAGAAAAATATAGTAAAAAAACAAGGCTATTAAAATATAATAAATATAATTACGCGATTAATTTAAAAAAAAAACGTATTTTAAAGCTTTTAAACTATATAAATCGAATATAAAACAATTTAAAAAATTACGAAAATATTTTAACAAAAACTTAGAAAAAGGGTTTATATAATATTTTAAATTATTAGCAATAATATTAATATTATAAGTATTAAAAAAACCGGGAAAAAATAGTAAATAAAAATAGAAAAATTGCAAAAATTAGCGATACTTTAATTTTATTATTATTAAAAATAAAAAACTTATATTATAAATAAACGATTTAAAAAATCGTTTTAAAAAAGTATAATAATTTATAATATTCGATATTTTAAAAGCTTATTATTATATTAAAATTAAAAAAAGCGACGAATAAAAAACGGCATTTATTATAAAATATAGATTATATAAATTTTTAGTAATAGATTTTAGCTTTATTAATATATTAGCGATATTTTAATTAATAATTACGGATATATTACGCGAATTTGTCGATAAATTTATAATAATATATTTAAACGATATTTTAATTTATTTAAAAATATTCGAAAAATACAAAAAATATATGCAATAAATACTTTAAGCGTTATAAAAAGTAAAATTAAAAGTATATTTAAAAAAAAATAAGTTTTATAAATAATAAATAGACTTTTTAAAATATACGATATTTTTAAGGAAAATATAAATTTAATAGTTTAAATTAAAAGTAGTAAAAAACTAGCTTATATTAAAAAATATTAATAATATATATTTATTTATAGAATTTATAAACTTTATACGTATATTTATTAAGGATTTTAAGAAAATTGCGGCGCTTTTTACGGATTTTATTAAAAAAAACAAACTTTTTTAATAAACAGAAAAAAAGCAAAAAACGTTTAATATATTTAAAAATATAATTTTAAGCGATTTAATATTTAAACTATTTAATTTAAATAAAAAATATAAAATAAAAATCGACGCTAGCGATTATGCTATAAAAAAATAGTTAATTTAACGAAACGAAAACGGCAAATTATATTTAATGGCATTTTTTTCGAAAAAATTTTTAAGACTTAAATTAAACTATTAAATTTACGACAAAGAATTTATAGCAATAATCGAAGTATTTAAGTAGTAGGAGTATTATTTAAATAGTATTATAGTATGAGTAAAAGTTTATTTAAACTATAAAAATTTTATAACGTTTATAATTATTAAAATATTAAATAAACGATAAATATGATAGGTAAAATTTTTATTATAGTTTAATTTTAAAATTATTTATATTAAAAGCAAAAAAAATAATAAAGCAGATATTTTTAGCTAAAAAAACAATTATAAACAAAAAGTATTATCGGAAAGTTAGGTATTATTATATAAAAATATAAATAAAAGTTTATTTATAAGCTTTATATAAATAAATTACGAAAAATAAGATTAGAAAATATAAAACGTATTACGAAAATTAAACGAATTAACTAGTTAATATTATAATAATAAATTATACGTATTTAAAGCATATTAATATAAATTAATTAAAGAAATATACGAATATCTATTTTTAGGACATTAAGAGTGTTTAAAACGTTTAGCAGATTACGAAAAAATTACGATTTTTTAAAAGCGTTAATAATAGTAAAAAAAGTTATTGCAAAATACGATTTATATAAAAAATCTAAAATAATAAAGCATAAATTATATAAAGATTTAATATTAATACTAATTTTAAATTAAATATAAAAAACGATAGCGTTTAATTATATAGTTAAGTTATTAAAGTTAAAAAAATTTATAATAAAAATAAAGTTTAATTTTATTATAATTATAGTAAATAAGTTTACAAAATATGTTTATTTTATATTATATAAAAAAATAAGCTTAATAGAAGATTTAGTTTATGCAATAATAAAATACGTTTTTAATAAATATAGTTATTTAAAAACGATTATTATTAATAAAAGTAAAATAATAACATTTAAGTTTTAATAGTTATTTATTAAAATTTTAAAAATTAAGCATAAAATATTTATAATATATTATTTATAAATAAATAGTTAAATAAAAAAATTAAATTAAATATTAAAATAATATTTACGTTATTATATTAATTAAAATTAAAATAATTAAGTAAAATTGTTATTAAACGTAAAACTAGTATATAATAGTTTAATAAACGAAATAATAAAAATGTTATTATTTAAAGCAAATTATAAATATAATATAGATATATAATAATATTATATTAACGGTATTATTATATTAGTAATAGAAATTTAAGCAAAAAAATTGTTAGGATTATAAAAATAGCTATAAGAAAAATTTATATTCGTTTAATAAAAAATAAAAGACTATTACAATAAAAGCAAATTATTAGAGTTAATTTTAAAAAAAAGGGATAAAATTTATTTTTTAAAACGTAATATTTAAATAAAACGTAATAATAAAAAACTCGATTTTAAAAATATCGGATTTTTTAAAGTTAAAAAAGTAATGTTATTAGTAATATATAAATTAAAACTATTAATTAAAGCGTATTTAAACGTTACGTTTAAAACTTAATTAAAAGTAAACGAAAATAAAGATATTTACGAAGTAGAGGAGATTTTAGATTTACGATAAGGTGAGAAAAAAATTTGAATATTTTATTAAGTAGGAAGGATATATATACGTTAAAACTATATAAGAACTAAGAAAATATTTTACGAACGTAAAAAATTTTATTGAAGATTTTTATTAATAGTACTTTAATCGGCTAAAACCGAGGAGTCGGGGGCGATTGTAAAAGAAATAGTGTTTTTTAGACTAAATTTTAATTAGTTAAAATTAGGAAAAACTTTTATAGATTAAAGATTGCGAAGAAGACAGTTTTCGTAACTATTTAACGCGGAGAGAATATTATTTTTCCGGTTTAATTTAGCTATATTTTGCTAAAATAATTTAAAACTATGCTTTTTTATTTTAGAATAAATACGACGTATTTGTGCTAATTGGTTTGTAGTAGCGGCTAGTTTGAGTTAGATTTTGGTTATTTGTTTATAAAGATTAAAGAGGTTTTTATTAGCTTTATTTTTTTTAGAATCTAGTTTGCGCTATTGTTTTAGTATTTTGGTAAGCGAGGAGGCTATTAAGACGCCGTTGCAAGAACGTTTGCGGCGAATATACGTTTTATAACGACTGGAGTTTTTAGGGATAAGATAAGAAGACGAAAGATTGTGTTGAAAATAAAAGGTATAAGGTATATTTGCTAATATGCCGTGAGAAATAGCGTAAGAATAAAAGGCGGCTTGTTCGCTAGACTTAGAAGACCGATCGGAAGAATTACGGTGAGCGCGAGGTTTTTGTATACGGTTAGGTATATTGAGGAGTTTTCTGAGGATAAGGAGGAAGACTTATCGGCTAGACTTGTTGAGGATAACAAGGATGGAAGGAGGGGGATAATGTTACGAACTAATAAGTAAAGGCCTATTAGCAGGCTTAGAAAGAAGTACGGATTAAAAAGGGTACGTGATTTTTAGATTACGAAGTAAATCGTAATTTGCAATAGTGATATTGTAATTTTTACTTTTTTATAAGTGAAGAGCGATAATATAATCGTAAAGATTATTGTAGTTAAAGTGATTTAAAGAAAATATAGGGATGAGAAAATGGGCATATAAAGGAAGGGTTTTTCTATGTAGTTAGTTATTTATTTATTATTATTTAACTTATATTTATAGCTAGTTTTTAAAAATAGCTATAAGAAAACATTTTTTACGAAGCAGTTAATTTAAGATATTATTATTTTTATTGCCTGTAATACTATCCTTTAACGTATACTTGGAACATAAACCTAAAGGTATCCTTAGTTATACTTTGAGCATTTATAACCCCGATACCACGAGAGCATACATAGTATTAGACACTAGTGTACGCTTTATAACATATTTAAAGGTGTTAACGTTTAAGCGCAATAGTTTTTTCGCGATAGAGGGTTTTTTTCGGAAAACTGGCGATTTAAAACTTTTTTTAAAAGGTGGATTAATAATTATATAGCTTTAAATTAGCTGCTAGACATTTTTATTTTTTATATTCGACTTTAACATAGTAATAAATAGGTAATATTGATTTGCGACGGCTATAATTTGTATATTAGCGAGGACTTTTTTTTGCATTGCTTGGTTAATAAAATATAGCTAGTTTTTTACAAGCTTTACTATAGTTACGTCGTATAAGTTTTAAATATAAGACTGTTTAGCTTGTTAAAGAAAAAACTAAAGTTGTTAATAAAGGATAGCTTAAGCTATAATTTAAGGATTAAGCTATTAAAAAAAGAGGTGTTAAAAGCTTATCGCTAGGCCCGGGACGACATTTTAAACGTTAAAAACATTAAAAGAGCTTAGAAAATAGCTGGGATAGGTCCAAAAGATAGGTCCAAGGCGTTATCTTCTAAATACGTTATTTTGGAAGATGTGGGTGTAGCCCGCGAACGCCAAGATGACCCTATGGATTTGGAACCTAAAACGCCTGATTTTATCGCTGAATTGGCCCCAACAGCCATTAACACACCCGCTGGAGGCTAAGGAATTCCGGATACTAGCCGAAAACTGGCTGCCCTTCCGTATGCCCTCGCAACAGCTATTCGATGAAAAGGGTGGCCCGGGAGGGGGGCGGTCTGCTTATCGTGCAGCCACTTGCAATCAAGACTTCGACGCATTTCTTCCCTCATTCTTATTCCGCACACCTAGAGGTGCAGATGCTAGTGACTGCGCCGCAAGCAATAACGGAACACCTCACGGAATAAGATGTGTTGGTTGTACGTGAATGGGTTCACGAGCAATTGGAGACCGAGGCGGCGAGCAGAATTAGTGATATAATTTACCATCAGAGCACCACCACCTTACACGCTATATCTGAAACAATTCACACCCAAAAATAATGATTCTATTTTTATTTTTAACTTTATTTTTGCCATGTTTTAAGTATGTAATGGTCTATCTATTAAAAATTAGCAATTTTTACCTCTAATAACCTGATTGGTATAAAAGCACTCTAATCATCAGTTATTGGATAGGTTGTATCACTAGTTTTACTCAATGCTTCGGCTAGTGTTGTGGTTTTGCCACGTTCCTCTAGCTAGAGATATCTGCCCTAAGCACATTGAACGTAATAAAATGCCTCGGGAAAACAATTAGTGAATAATTACTAACCCTGAGATCCTTAATAGCCGGTCTATCATGGGTGGCACTCTTAATGAAGGATACAAGGGCATGTCGCGCAGACCAGACGAGGTGGCTCCGTGGCGATACTGACAATGCTGCGCAGGCAATCCTCGATGCCATTGTTGGATTCCATGATGACTACCTGCGGCTGGTACTAGGGACAGATTGTGTCAAGGAATTAGAGAAAAGTTGGCCGAGTGGGACCGGGATCCGACTGCTACGCGAGAGACCTCTTTGTCTACAAATATTGATACAACTGAGTCTTGATGTTGGTGTACATTACAAGATATGAAATAGATCCAAAGTAATGAATCAACTGCTTTCGCTTGCAAATTGAGTGAGCAGTGTATGTTCCATTTTCAGTATCCGCTTGCTAAATTTTTTTTTGTCGTGTTAAGCTTCCCAAAGAAAAGCTGGTTTTTGGTTATATACAATTTTAGGTCTTTGATGTCATGTTGTGATGAGATCTGAATTTTTGGAGTTTCTACCATGAAACGAGCTCTCAGGGTCTCGCCGTAGTAATAAAACGGCCAATAGGTTAGTGTGAAAGCCAAAAACAATGAAACCAAACACACTTTTCCCCATCCAAGTCCCAAGCTATTATACAATGGCGGTGCGGCAAGATCCAGAAATTCCCCAACAGTAAATCGTACCAATAAGTTTGCTCTGTTCGGGATGTCGGTGACTTCATACTCTCGCTTGCAACCGAGTTGTCGCCCCCTTTTAACAGTTGGTCGCGAGGTTAGGAACTCGGTAAAAAAGCCGTGGGCAAGCTGCACAGAACCGTGGGGATACATATTCACATCAAATATCGCAAAGCATATCGCAAAGGGGGTATTTTATTCATACTTCGTGCATATTGCACACCGTGGTAGTACTAATTCATGTGATCACCTTCCCTCTCCCTGCATTATAACGTCAACGATATCAGGATAGACATAGCCGCAGCAGTTACCAGCGCTATCATAACTGCCAAATGAGGAGGTACAACCACCATTGCGGCGCTGACCTTATCAGGGGGGCGGACGCCCTTCTTGATGCTGTCGTAGTCAATGTACTCGCACGCGCCACGGTAGGGAAGGCTTCCTGAAACATTGTTCTGCAGGTTCAGCTTCTTGATCTCGGCAGCCGCTGCATTGACGATGCACTCGTCGAAGCCCTTCGCGATCGTCTCGTTAGTCACAAAACAGTACTCGGTTTCGCAGGGGTTGGCCAAGGCCCATTGCGTTCCATCGAAATTCCCGCCGGTCAAGCAACAGCCCTGTTATTAGAGACAGTGAGAGATGGGTCAGTAAATACTTGTTGATTGATAAATGAATGGGCAGCTTGCCTTTGTTGCTGAGAGTGGGTTGACTTACCTGGAATGTGTCAAATTCAAGCCCGAAGCTCGGCAGAACGCCCCACTGCAGGGAATTGCTTGAATTAGTCGGGCTTCCATATGCTTTCAGGACCTGACAGACGATCGGGATTTGATAGTCGGCCGTAGGACGAAGGCAAGATTCGTTGTGCACAGCCCACATATATTGTAGCTACCAGATTACACTCAGCTCACCATTTTGAAGAGAAAAAAGAGATAACAGCGTAGGGAGTAACCATGAAGGGTTGGGCAAGTGACTTACACTGGACGGGTCGCTGAAATTGGGTTGTGCTATCTGTGTGTTAAAGTCCACCATGGTGAGGATATGTGTGTCGCGCTAGCTCTTTGGCTTGATAGATAGGGGAGAGGGCAATGATAATTTGAAGGCAACTGTCAGTATTCTGTTGGTGATGGGTGTACTTAGTATGAACTATTGTTCACTTGTAGGCAATATTTGGTTCGGATGGCGCAGACTACATCGACTTATGTATTCCTAAAACGATGTTATATGAAATCATGAAGTTTAGATTAGGGACTCAGTTCTCCCTCTTTTCTTCTTTTTCTAGATTGTTGCAAGTCACATGTCTCGGTAAAATGACAGCGCCAAGAGCATTTGTTGTTTCTGTTGGATATACTTGCATAAGGGGGCCGTTTATTTTAGATTCTGGACTAAGTTCTAAACCCCCACCCCTTTAATATATATATTTTTTCAAATCGCTACAGGTCGCATTTTTGGGTAAAATGACGTCGCCAAGGACGTTTGTTATTCCTGTTGGTTGCCTTTACCTAAGGAGGCCGCCATTTGTCCCCTGCCGATGCTCACCGTGAGTGTTGGCTTGGCTGGTCTACACAACAGAAAAGCTTAGAACCAGATAGATCGGCGGGGCAACTGTTGGTTAGAGGGTGCAGGTTCCCACAATCCTCCTAAATGCATCAAATGATGGAAGGCGAGGCGCATAGTCTGTGTTCGATAATGCGAGATTCCCTTGTCATGGTTCCTCCGCCTTCCCCTAGCAAAGTCTGATTGGTTATCGAAAACTGAGCCGCTTCCTCTCTACATGCTATTGCCAAAAGGGCAGTCTGACCCGGAAATCCTTCAGAGGTAGGCTTCCCTTGCTGTGTGTACAACGTCTCGGGGCCGGTCCGGATTTTGGGTGAGCTTGACGAGTATCCCCGTAACCAAAATCCGGGGCTGCTTCCGATACATTCGTAAGAACCACCAATCACGTTCTGCCCGTAGAACTGGAAATGCGATTTTGAGATGAGTTGAACGCCACTAGACTAATAATATCTTGAAACATTTTGTCGGCAAAACATATCGTTTGCGAGCTTTCGGTAGAATCCCAAACTAGGGTAAATACAGCCCGTGCGAAGCCTTATCTTGAGCACCACTCCAGTATCAATCTTTTAGTTCATATAGCTCACTGTCTTAAACCCTGATATATGCCCCTTTACTGTTTTTAAATTGGTCTGGAATCTAAATCTACAAGGCCGAACCCTTGAAATTGACCATTTGAGAAGCGCTGAGAATTATGAGTTGTAATATCTGAGATAGGGGCATAAACTTTAACGAGTAATGCCAAATTGTTCAACTCTTAGTGGGTACATCCCAGAATACAGATCTCGACCATATTATTCCATGCCTTGAAACATATCGTAACCTTTAAGACCTGCGTTCCTGCGTTTTTACGCTCACAACGCCACCAACAGTCGATATAATGCGACTACCACAAGGCATTGAAATGTTCAGACGTAGTCCTCCGCGTCTTTTACACTCATTGAGAATATTAATAGTACCAACAAGCCATGGACGGCGTGACGGTGTTGCAACGTTGTCTTCGGCTCACCTATGACACACATAGAGATTATGATTCTGTTGGTCTTCCGTGAGGTTATCGAAGACGATCCCTGTGAAGTCCAGTAAAACGGAAACAGCCAGGTCGCCAAGTATATCAAGCGACAGCCAGGTATACGAGTCTTGCTGATCTCTGCGACTGGAACTATGTATCAGAGCAATAGGCACGTCGAAAGGCGGATCAAAATACATATAAGGATTTTTATCTTCCCTGTGAAGTGAGAAGCTTTCCCTATAACTCACCAGACTCATCCAGCAGAGAATTATCTAATTGCCATTGCGCGAAAACCAGCACAGTCCTCCTTTGCATAACTTCCTTTTGGCGTAGCCTTCCAACAACCGCTTATATTCCTCAATTACCTATCATGCCTACCAAAGCTCGATTTCATTTGGCTACCATTGTGCTAGTTTGTACCATTGGAGTTTCGGCAATGAGTATTCCGGAACTCGATGCTCATGCCATTTCCAATATGATTCGGCCATCTTTTAATCCCGGCCATATACTATCAAAGCGTACTAACTGCGACAACGCCGTTGATGGCCAGCCGCACTATGATTGTGACAATCGTCCATTAACACTCAATTCGGACGGCACATGCGGTACGTCGAAACAGGTGAGTAGCAATCGCATGACTCATTTTCTTCTATCCCCAGATGCCTGCTTGCCTTCGAACCAAAACCTAATCATTGCGAGCGCCGAGGATCAAATCCAAAGAACAGTCAAGGCTAACATACGCGGCTACTTGCCTGAGCCAGTGGAAAAACGCCGACAACGGGTGCGCCGCCTACTGCGAGGTGAAGCGCACAACGTTCCCTGGCCCGCAACAGGTAAACCAGAGATTCATGATTATGTCATTGCAATATTAATAATAATAATAAAACAGGATGCGCCGGGTATATTCGGTGTACTCACAGGCGTCAACGAAAGTATCAATATCCAGTCGGGCATAGAGTCGACGATCTCGGTCGGTTTCTCCATTGGTGGCGAGGGCGCATGGGAGGAAGCAATCACGGCGGGCGCCAGCTTCGATTTCTCCGTCGAGACAACGAAAACCATGACGATTGAGCGGGAAGGTGCCCCCGTTGAAAACTGCCAGAGCAAATGGATCTTTTGGCCCATCCTAACAACTTCATGCGGATCTGTTACTGCGACCACGTATAGGCCAGCGCTTAACAACGGTGGGAAAAATCCTTTCCAGAGTTCCCCGTCCTGCCATGGGAGTGTCACTACCACTGGCAATGTCTGCTCTACAGTTCCATTGACTATGGACGGCCAGGCTGCCGCATTCTGGACTCAAGGTATGTTGATACTTTCTGCTCTCCGGCTATCCCGCAACTTTCATTTTTGTCAACGGCGGAATCCTTTCATTCCATCTGGGGTTGAGATAACTGACCGACGTGAAAAGTATACATAAAACCCGATGGAACCTTATGCCCGTCGGACGTTCAGACAGAATCTTACAACTTATATTCTTCGCTTGCGGCATCTTGAAAGACACTCAAGATCTTACAGTTTGGTCAAGCTCTTATAGCAGCGGTGATGTTTATTTCTAGCCTCTTCATGATTGCATTCCCTGTTCCGCCTGTTCTCTGCCTTTCTTTTCTTTGTTCTGATCTCTATTCAGTTAAGGGCCGTATCTAGAGCTACGTAGCGCTAGTCCGCCAAGAATTTCTCCATTGGAAAATTTATCGTGTTGTTTGGATTGCGGACTACTATGCGCATTTCCTTGGATAACAAGAACTTTACATGTATTTACTGTTCATTTTAGTTCGAATTATATACATAACTAGACCCCCAGAAAAATATACCAACTCAGACGGGATCCCGAAGAAATGCAGTAGACACAGGCTGATAATATTCTTAAGGTAAATGTAAAGGTCACGCAGACGTCTCCGCCCCATGGGGCAAACTCGATATGGGCGACTACTATTTCAGATACCAAAACTCCCAGTCCTGGAGGCTTCCATACCAATACATTAAGTTTTGTATACAACAATAATATGTGTCTTCGATTGAGACTAGTTAAAGGGATTCGGAACGGACGGGGAGTCCGAAGGTTGACGAACCTCCGATCACGTACCTCGACAGTCTCTACCAACAAACCAACATAATCATTCCATTTGGCCCTATCGGCATCACAAGCTCGAGACACCGGGCAAATAACATGTTTGGTCAGACTAATCAGCCTCCCAGGCAGCGGAGTGCTAGGAAAACATCACAGGGCAGAGCTCGCTTGCCTTCTAGCAGGCGTCGAGATAAGCCCAGCCGTCCTGTAATTTCTGCAAGCAGATGAAGTGAGTATTTCGCTAGCTAGCACACACCTATCAGATTTATTGTTTGTCTTCGAGAGAATCAGCAGCAGAAGAATCTTGCTGTTCGACCCAAACTCCGACTACCGTAAACAAGCACTGACAACGCCCGGAGTACGGTGTGACAGACTGACTCGATGCAGCAGTTGTCAAAGGGAGATCTTGGCTCGTCCTGCACGCGTACTAATCCCATCCCCTCGACTTCCACCGACAGACTCACAACCCATCAGCAGCCTGCCACTATGTAAGAAAAGATTCAGCATCTAGAACCTCTAGTCTTAGAGATGATGCAGCGAACAATAGCATCAAGCCCTCCATCGACTAACCAACCAGACCAGGGGCTTAGACTACCCACTTGAGCCCCCGGCGTAGTTCTAGTCGGTCATCTTCTACCTCAACAGACGACTACGTCACCAAGGGCACTGGCCTACCCCTAACAAATGTTGGAAGTATGCAGAAGACTCGGTCAGGTGGAAGCTAATGTGAGCGCTATTCACCGGGCAGCTGTGCCCGATGGAATTGCTGATCTCAGAGATCATTTCGATAAACCAGAGGAGAAATGCGGCCGACAAACCATACGCTTACTTGGCTGATCTCGTTCGAGTTAAATCTGATTTTCGGCTGCGTCCTGGAAAACAATGTTGTTCTTTTTGCCATCTGATATTGTATCGAGGTAGATCTAGCGGTTGTTTACTTGATGTGCTCCGCATATTAACGTGTCGCAAAGATCCGAATCAGCTGGTTTTCCGGAAGCAGCTGCTGCCGAATGAGAACGATTCTCATAGAGAATTCAACCGTGATATCTTGTCACTAACCCATTACTGTGCGTTGAACGGCTCTTAGCTGTATTGCTATCAATCGAGGTGAGCAGTGATAAACATGGAGACATTGGCAATTAGCAGATAATTAGAAACTATGCGTATTTGCATTAATTATCGTTATAGGCGAGGCTACTTACCATTACTATGGAGGTCAAATGGATCCTAATTTCTTTCGCCCTTCATAATCGTCAGCACTTTTCGACCGATAGTTCTCCCACCACTTCTCCAAAATTCCCTCTTAATGTTCGAGAAAACCCTCAACATTCGCTTCATACACCTCTATCACTACATTCCTCTCCATCTTTACAGCCTCAAACATAGACTCTAGTAGAAGTTCGTATGCTCTCAGAACCTCCATATTAAGCCCCCAGTCTTCATTCGCGTACTTAATCAACTCAGTCAGCTCAGTTCCCTTCTCTATAAAGCTGTTGACGATAGGACTGTAATTTTGGTGCTCTGTATGATTGGGGCCTTTCTTGGATGCGTTGCTCTGTAATTCTTCTAGAGCGTCGAGCAGCTCTCGACTGAGTCGATCAATGGCTTTCACCGACAATAGGTCTTCTTGACGTTAGTAATCCTTTTGAGCGTTCTATTGTTTCCCTAGTGTAGTGAGAATGGGTAGGCACAAGGGACAGTTACCTTCCAATTTCGGATGGCATTTATACTTCAGCGGATAACACGGTAACTTATACTTCAGCGTATGCAGAAGTTTACAGTACTTTGGTTTCAACAAAGTACCATCTTGGTCGCCGTGCCCGCAATCTCCGAATCCTGGGTAGTCGAGTTGGCACATTTTTCTGGTCTTCCTGTAGGCTAAATAGATTGCGTGATGAGGAGCAGTAGAGCGTTTATTTAAGGCCCATATAATATCACCTACCCACCAAAACAAAGCTATTGTATAATAACATGCACGGCGACCAAAAATAACAAAGGATCCTTAGAGTCTTCTCTTTTCTGTTTAAGTGCTGGGTTCAAAATAACTGCAGATACTAAAGCGGTTACACATTTACTGATTAGCTTTAATAAACATATCTATATTGTTCGTCGTAACTTTCATAGCCACCCAAACCAGCAAGATAACAACCAATCATTTCAGTACCATCAATGTTCGCAGAAGTTGTAAGTATTCTACCAAGCGAATTCGTGTTAGTATTTGACAACAATAAAAGACATTACAAGAACACAAGAAAAACAGCAGACTTACTTCCTCTAATGTTTTTTCAAATGCCTCCTTCACCCAGCTCCGCTCACGGATCAGCTTCTCGCGGACAGTTAGGGCATCCTCCCAGCTCATGGGGAACCCGTCAACAAAGCCGACAATTAGATCAAAGAGCTCCATTGGCAACCCGCGCAGAGGACTAATCTTTCGCACCTCGCGGGCCCACCAATCCTTACGTTGGGGGGGCACGACGGACGTCGACAGGACACGGATGTGCGGTTCGACTAGGAACATAGCCAATATCTTCCGGTGGCCTGGTCGTGTTCTGTCCGCGAGCTTGAATGGCTGCACTTGATGTGCCAGCACGTTTGGGAACGCGAGGAATCGTCCTTCTCGCGTGATGACCTTCCCGAGCCGCTGCAGTGGCTTATCGTCGGTCGAGATTCCGAGCCACCGTTCTAGCGACTCGAATTCGCCCTTCGGAAATCAAAAGTCAATTTTTATTTGTCTGTGACAAATGCTTTAGGAGTCTTGAGCGCATTTAGGGACAATCGGGAGTAAACAACATCTGACTGGGGCATTCCTGCTCCTGAAAATCGCTAATAAGAGAGACAAAAGACTTCAAATATTTTACCTGGGGAGGGACCATGCGCAGTTCCTCGGCGTCAACGGGGTGGTGGAGTGTCAGTGCGCTCTCGGTGATATTATCACAGTCATAGTATAAGAGAGCCGTGGCAACGATACGGTCGTTAAGCGCACCCTCAACATGAAGTGAGCCGCCGTCGTAATTGGGGTTCGATGGTGTAAGATGGATGTTGGCTAGCTTGAAGATCACTTGTAGGCCATCGGGAGATATGTTTCGTAAGTTCGGTCGCATCTCGGCGGGACGCGCACGATTTGGATCATAGTCATCTGGTTCCGGCCATGTGAGGATACGGTGGGTAGTTTTCCAGTCGTAGTAGTGGTCTGACCACAAGTAGTCATCCTCATCCTCGCCCTCTTGTAGTGGAGGTCGATCATATACGATACCTTCAGGAATATAGAAGTCTTCTTCGTCGCCTTTGGGCATTTCGCTAATCCGCGGCTTGTTTACATCGGACGCGTTACTATAGCCGCAGCTCACATACAGGCAACGCTCCCACAGGGGCACAGCTGCAGCAACAAGCTCTTCAAGCACTCCATATAACTCGCTATGGTTGTCGGGATGCAGGTTATTGATATAGCTAATAATTTGCGTGCCACCCGATGAGGTCCATGCGATGTCGCTGGGTAGCCACTGAGTGCTACCCCAGATCGCCCGTTCTTCCGGGGTCCATGAACAATCAGGCACCCTAACCTGAACGTCTGTCTCACCTTTGCCAGAGAGCTTTTCACAGCCGTGAAGTGGAACATTGCCATACGGAAGGACGCGTGATACCCCGTAAACCATTGGAAACAGTGATGGATGCAGCAGATCGAGGACCTTGCCATCAGATCCGGGATGCCAGTCTTTCTGCTGATCGGGCACATCTTCTAAGGGTTTCACCGTAGCCTTCAAGGATTCGATAAGAGAGTTGGGTATGACTGAGTCCGATTTGACCACTTCGATTTCAGCATCGAGAATGCTGATCAGGCCTGTTTCTTTGAACTCGAGTACCTTATCCCGAAGTTCTTGGATGCACTGTCACATCGTCAACCGGGATCAATCACCATATGCGGCTCATCGGGAAAGGCAATCTGGAAAGCAGTGTCGTATGTGGCAGGAGGAAAGTTACTCACAACATCGAACATCTTCTCCGTCATGTATACGTCTTCATCAAGATCCGTCTCCTGTAGCTGCGGCCCTAACGCCTCCTCCCGCCATCGACCCACAATCTGCTCATCGAATACTTTGTCCTCCCAGCCGGATTTGTCCGTGATTTGGTTCATAAAATCCATCATGCGGACCTCGCGAAGCTTCAGACCAACACTCTCAAAGCGGTTGATATCCCATAGCGCATGCATGAAACACGAATTGGGAGTTACTGGGAGCTGGTCCAACGATATGAAAAAGCCTGGCAGCTCCAGACGACTCGAGTCATCGTTCTCCATGGCAGAATGGTTGTGCCTGGAGGGAGGGTGAGGGTGAAGACACTTGTGAGATTTTGGACACAGTGGCAAGCCACACCAAGATGCCCAACTGGCAGAGTGAATGAAAAAAGTAATGAAACACAGCTGTTTATATAGATATGTTTCGCTACAGTTCTCGCAATGTTTTCACGTGATTGTTGCCTTCAAAGCCAAGGCTGTTGTATCTATGGGCCTAGCAAGAGGGGACAGGAGAGGGCCTGTTTGTCCAGCCGCAGACTATGCCCACCTACGCACTACCTATTGGTCCGACAAAACGCGGTGTAGCTCAAGTCTTTTGCATGCTCTCTTTTTAGTACCATTGCATTTCGAGGTGTGTTCTCGATCAATTAGAATAGTTAAATATTTGGCTTCAACTTCTCGACTCCGTCGAAGAATGTGGTGAGGGGGGTGATAGCATACGACACATGAACTGTGCGGTGTTATGCTCGCTACGTCAGCGTAAGCTGACAATAAGCGGCGGCAAGCCATCGACAACGTCGTGATACTCTTCGTGCCTGTGCGTGTACATATCTAGCTACTCTTCCATACATGTCTCACGAGCGTCGAATTATTGCCATATATATTGACTCTGTTGCTGGTACAGTTCTTGGGATGTTTAAACTAAATATCGGTGCTAATGGGATCTCGACCTAAAAAGATTTTATGCACCCTTTTGCTGATAGCTTGCCCAATAGTGCGGTCTGTAAGGGCGCCGTCCTTGTTTGCGCTTTTCCTACAATCTTCCAGTGCTAGTGGCCCTTCTGCTTCGAGTCCTCGCACTAGGTCTTTTAGAGATTCGTATTTGGCAGCGATACCATAAGCAACTGGCGTTGTGACACGCGCAATCTCTTGTAACATGCGTATATATGTATCCTTTGCACCATCACCTGTGCGAACTTGACCTGCCTCCATGCAGAAGCCGGCATCGGCGGTGGTATCGCGAGCTTTGCGATAGGGAATAGTGCTGATGTGCTGCGTAAAGATAGCCACCCATTGCGCAGTCTCGACCGGCGCACTGGTATGGTGGACAAGTGTTCCGTGCATGACTTGCAGAGATAACAGAGCATCTTCGATCTTATCCTCATCGATATATTCTCGATGCTGATTATTGGTGCGGCGCCTAGATTGGCTGGATGAGGGACCAGACTCGGCACTTGTCCCAAGGTTTCGGACTGCCGACGCAAATTGTCGATTTAAAAGATTCCTGTTCTTGCGCATCCAAGTGGCAAGGCCCTCGATCAAATACATGAGTTTATAATTGGGAAATTTACTTTTCATATGCAGCACGTGTGCTTCCAAGTCATGGCCTTCCTCGCCGAGAACGAATTTAACGAGCTCGGCTGCCTGTACGATGACTAAAATATGATCTTCCTCTTTAATGCGCATAGGTGTCGGTTCCCAGAAACCCATCTCTTCATTGAAACGGGAAGTGACCTTTCGACGCCATTTGACAGCATTTTCAACTGTACTATTCCAAGTTTCGTATTGGACATCTAGGTCACTCAAAAGAGTTTCAATCTGAACCTTGAGACCGGGATTGATGCTAAACGGAATGTCGACAATCATCTCTGGTGTGGAAACCTTTTTGTCTGTTCGCAACTTATTGACTTCTGCCAGAGCTCTCTCTTTCTCCTTTTGTAGCGCACGCTCTTCTTTGGCGCGCTCTTTTTCAACACGTTTCCGCTCCATTTCTGCCCCTCGAGTCTCTGCCTTCTGCTTTTTCTCACGTTCTTTCTCTTCAGTAGATTTCGGTAGTTTTTTGGCCAGCTGTTTGGATGGCCGAGACTTGGAATGAGTAGATAAGCTATGAGAGCGGTCTAGCGTTCGTAGTCTTGAGAAATCAACATCATCAAGGTTTGGAAGGTCATCAGATTCGGAACAATCGGCCCAGACTGTAGCTTTGGAGTGAGCACTTGGCCTCGCTGCTAGGGAGACGGGCGGACTTGAAAGCAGATCTTGGACTTCTCGGGATTCAGGCGCTGAGCTAGATATAGGATCCCACGCAGCTACCTGTCCAGTATTGGAAGGCTTTGGCTGGGATTTTCGTCGTGGCGATGGACTGAGGGGATCACTTGACAAATTGATAACTCTCGTCTTTGACGACCGCTGAGCTCCATGGTTGCCTTGTGGTAACTCTTGCGGACTGGTTGGAAGTCCTGGTGGCCAGTTCCAGGTTGCCTGACTTTTCATCTTATTGGACTTCCTAGGGGAGCTGGCGAAAGGGTTCTCGGGATTAGCCTTGACCGACGTGGATTTGGGAACGGGTTCCTTCTGTGGGCTTGCGAACGGATCGGATAGTGTCTCAGGTGTTCCTTTAACGGCCTCCAAAGTGGTTGAGTTGGCAGGAGGACTGCTGAACTCGATGTCTTCGGCAAGGAAGCTCCATCGATGATTATTGATGGGTTGAAGCGGGTTTCGGCAGAGAGACCGATCCACAGCAGACTTAGTTTTCTTGAGTCGAACAGAATCTGCCTTCTTTCCATGCTGCGACGGGTTTGGAGAGGTTCGGGGTTTCTTGGTAATACTGCTACCTATTTCGCCAGTAGTATCGAAGTCATCGGATAAGAAGAGAAAGTCGTTGCTGTCGTGGTGGGTTGGGTGACTCGAGGTTCGTTTCGTTCCCACTAGGGGCTCGATGGGTATGTGCGAAGCCAGTTTGTTTACATTCCTTCTGCGTTCAGCTATTGTCAAATCGGGTGCTTCGTAGTCGAGCACCCTACATGGGCCATTCAGATTATTTAGTTTCGACAGCCGAGAGGATGATGCAACGGCGGTGGGCGGAGGTCCAGTTGGACTGGACGACAATAGACTGATGATCTCGGTCGGCATTTCAACAGGAGTTCGGAATTCAAGCATCCATTGAATGAGAGCGAACGCAAGGCATTAAAGCATAAAAGCAGCAAAGCAGTCGGACGGTTTCTGCCTAGTCAAAATGGGGTGACAGCAAAGGTCACAGCAGTGTTGGTGTCAAAATTGCAATCAAACATTAGAGGTGATTTGAATGGTTGGGTTTGTTTATGCCGTCATTGATCTCCCACAGCAACGCGCGGTGCTACGCGATGCTCCATAGTGGGAGTGCACGCCCTAAACTGCCACACGTGATCAGTAAGGTATCGAATTCCTACCTCCAAGCTTACATTACATTTACAGTGCTTACAGCTTATAGTACATACTTGAGGCTAAGTAAATATCGTGCTGTAGCCATTCAGATGCACTTACATTCGTACCTAATCTGTGGATTGCTACATGAGTAATGTCCGTACCAGGTGTTATCTTTATTTGAGGGTCTTCTACACTAAAATTATAGGTACCCATCTGTCTAACATTTCGTGTCTGTTCACGAGTCGTCCACACTACCTAGATAGCGTACTGGTGGTTGTCCTCCATATTTCTTGTATAGGTAAAGTCTCACCATGTTAAATCTCCACCCTGACTCGGCTTGGAAGCGATAGACTCCTAGCAGGGCACACCTACATATATTCTTCCACAATTCCAAGGCTCGCGGCAGCAAAAGCTGCACTGCGTATCTAGTCTAACTCTGGAGATTGTTTCCCGAGCTGTGTGACCACACGTTGCCCAGCAGGAGTATGTTGGCTGTCGAATCTTGCGATAATCGAATAACTGCGTTGATCAGTAAACAATTATTATGATAAGAACTCCTTTTGGCCGCTGTTACGAGAACAGAAGCACGTGGGGAGGGGGGCTGGTCTCAAAATCTCTGTCCTAACCCATCTGCAAAACCTACCTAACATCTCTGCTTAGGATCGTCAACTACCATCCTGTATAGGTGTAGGGAGATGAAAAGATGGCCTGATCTGAACAGGATCTCAGTTTAAATGCCTCAATTGGATGAGGATAGCTGCATTGCACATGCACGCTCAGGCAACGGATCCGGCAGAATCCACCCCTCAAGAAACGCAGGCAGGGTTCGCAGGCCGGCTGCAGCAATTCTCTGCACGCGCTTCCTGCAGGAAACAAAACGGCCACTGACCGACAGGAAACACTTCTCCAATGATGATCCAGATAATTTCGGCCCCTCATCC
This sequence comes from Xylariaceae sp. FL1651, assembly GCA_025201745.1. Classification (NCBI taxonomy): domain Eukaryota; kingdom Fungi; phylum Ascomycota; class Sordariomycetes; order Xylariales; family Xylariaceae; species Xylariaceae sp. FL1651. Next base: position 1,324,044 of record MU624231.1, read on the forward strand.
GGAGATTCAAACAAGATAGCTTTCAAGCTTCGACCGTATTACGGACGAGAAAGTCGGGGTCTGTCGGGGGGTTACCAAAACTTATTACCAACCCAGGACTAGAGTGGTCAGATCATCGTGGATGCCCCTGCACGCCCCGACCAAAAGGACACCCTGCCATGGGTTCTACGAATTGGGGGGTCAACGAGTGTGTGTGGTTGCCTTACTGGTGTATCCCCCTGTAAAATCGACTGTGGGCCAGTATACAGTGTAGGCCAGGCCCTTATGTGGCTCGGGCGGTGGATTCTTTCGTAAAGTTTGAAGACATAGCCAATTCATATAGCTCCCAAAATTCAAATGTATCTTCAATTGCAGGGGCACGAGGCCATACTGAAATAGGTGTAGTTCCATTGCTCCTACTATGTATGTAGGTAGTGAAAGTGACTTCCCCACTGGCGATTTTACTGGGCACCGTCCAAAGTAATGAGAGATCCTGTGGTGAAGGCAAGGGATACACGTGCTGACAACGGCAGGAGTCGGTACCCAGCAGCGCCAGAGAAGTACGCGGAAGAGGCGCACTTCCATCATAGGATTGCCCTGGATTGCAATGAGGAGTTGCGGGGATACTTTATTTAACCTTAGCGTGTCTGTCTAAGCGTGCAGCTTTCTGAAGCCATCCGCGGGATATTCAATGACCATGTCCATAACGCAAAGACACCATGTCAAGTCGGGACAGGCACATGATCAAATTTCATGCTTCCACCAGGGCACGGCTCCTGCAACCTCTCTCTTGCGGGCAAAGTCTGGTTAAGACGGAACAAACTGTTGCAGTTTGCGGGGTACAGGGTCAAGTGCATATTTACATACCGCTGCTAGGATGATTCCACTTAGTTATCCCGTGGTTGAGAATGCATTTTCCGAAGTCAAAACTCGGCTGATTCGTTGGAGAAGCAAATTTTCGAGGCTACGGGTTGGTAGCATATCAATATGTGAAGATAGCACTGGTCATGTTGATCATGTTACGGAGTATATGAAGCTCCTCCTCTGCACCGCACCCTACTCCATTGTTTTACCTAAAAAGGTGACATTTACCGACCGCAGAAGGTGGTGTACATACGAAGTAGCAATTACCCGTTCAGTGGGCAACCTGATACGGGGCTCTGGTTGTAAGGGTATAGCAAAGGAAACCCAGGGGTCTAGGAAGGTAACGGAAATAGCTATGACGATTTAGGTCGGACATTGTATCCGTTTAAGGTTGAGAATCTTCTATTCTTCACGAGTTAAAACTCCAGCATGCGGATACCCCACAGGCAATTCTAAGCACCACACAATATAGAGCATAGATAATAGGATGATATCGGAAGAGATGGAAATGTAATGTTCTTATGTTATGCATGATTCCCTGAGCCCTGCACACTACCGAACAGCTTATAATGTAGATAGTGGTGTGATAACGAATACAAATGCTGTGAGCATCTATCAGTCCTGCATTGAGCATAATGCTACACCTATATGATAATTGCCCAATTGAAAATTATACTTGGTCTTCACTAATTATGGAATTGAAGACCTTTTCTAGATATACGGGCGAATTAAGAAAATGCCATTGGTAAGGATCTGAAGACAAAACTAGCAAAGAATGAATAAGAGTTGAATCGAAGCCAATCACGCAACATGAACATAGTGGAGCATGTTGGTTTTGCTGCACTTGAGCACATCAAAGAAAACCCGCGGTCGGGACCGTACGGCGGTAGGATTTGGCCGACACTAAAGGGATCAGGAGGCTTTGAAGCAGATCGTCGTTGGAGGGCAAACAAGGCGACTGTGACTGACAAGATACAAGCAAGCGAGGCACATCACTACCCAAGTTTGAGCTTCTTCCATGGGTCAATAAAGGAGGACATGACTAATTAAAAACCAGTGTGAAACAGATTATTCCTTCTAATACTATGCAATAACAATGAGGTACAAGAATTAGGGGTGGATGCATTCCACTTCAAGCTGCATCGTTAGAAATTGCTCGGCCCTAGTACACATATTAAGGCCTTCAAGTTTCCTTGGGAATTCTTGAATGCTGCGTGACAGGTGAGACTCTTTTCTGTTGGGCCTCCCCGGAACCCCTGCATCCATCCAAGCGGTCCATACTTGAAAGTTTCAAAATCCTACTATATAGATATGTCAGTAAGTGTAAATGCTAGCCTTAAGACTTTAGGATGTATTTCGTTTACTAGAAAGGCGGACCGCGCCGCTAAAGCTGAAGACTGGCTGTCGTAATAGAATGTAAGCTATCTAGATGCAGAGGAAACTAATGACAGTGGAAAGAGAAATGGCATTACCCTACATTGCCATCGTCGTTATATTGTACTACTGGGCGCTACGCAATGCGATGTTATCATATCTAGACTAGTAGTCAGGGTAGTAATAACCTGTGACGCCTGGAACTGCTAATAAAGCAAACAGCTCTAAGTAAATATGCCATCCACTCCCGTTAACTAGTTTTTATTTTATTTTTAATCGCTCTGCTAAACTACGGGTTGCTAATCTCTAAGAGTCTAGGCCAAAGGCTGGCTTAGTGAAGAAAGATAGTGAACATGTTACTCAACGGGCGCAGTCTACTTGTAGTCCAGCTTCAGGCCACCGTCGGAAGGCCTCCAGCACCAGTTGATTAAATACTACCCGGCACCTATTGACGCCTCCTTAATGCAGCCAAAACAGCTATAGTGGGTTAATGTGCATCAAAAATGCTCCTCCTACGATATATAAAGTATGATGTGCCATTATTAAACACCACGCTTTTTGGTGCAGATTAATGTATGGAGTGTCACGCGTATCAGGCATACCATATCCTCAAAAGGTATATACACCTACACACCTAAATATTTCCGATCTACCTATCTAATGCTCTCAAATTACATAACATCAATATTCTATACATATATATATGCCAATACATCGTCTGTATTGGACAGATTGTATCTATTAAATGTGTTAAATTTGCTGTTACAGTGATAAAAGCTGAGATGAAAGCCGTGTACTAAGAGAAAGAAAAGAATGCCTGTAGGGGACATTATGTACGGAGTATGTATAATACATAGAAAGTAGGTGGCTTATCATACAAGACGCGGTGCGTACCGCAAGCTCCCCAATACTCGTATATGTGATTTAAGGGAGGAATCTGCTGAAATCATATTGGCTTTCAGTGGTTGCAGTGTCATTTGTAAAGTCGCTTTGGGCACATTCTGGATCGATGAATTAATCCGCTGACTTCTATCATCTTACATGTATGTACTTTATATGTGCCTACCTGTGCCTGCATGTATCTACCCGAGGTACTTACTGGACTGGTACCGGGTGTCGCGCTAAGCGACGCGTGGTGTTATCAGCCGCTGTCCCCATATGGTCTTAGAGCTCTGTTAGGGGGTCCTTGGCCCTGACTTGTCCTGTTCCTCTCCAGTGGCCCTTCGAATCATTGGCTGTCATTTAAGCCACCCCACTGCATCTGGACTGATAATGGAGCACTGATCTGTGCACGTTCCTGAATTGGGTTTGGTACCTGGAGATACAGACGGATTTGATGTGCTGCTACCAGCGAAAGTGCAAAGGACAAGAGAAAAAAATTAACTAATCACTCACGCTCCATGTACAACTTGACTTGACCCCAGAAGTGCATCTGTTGCCCCCTAAAATCCACTTCATACCAGGTTCTCACAATTTTCCTTCTCTTTAATCTCTGGTGCCGCAACGCACAGGACATATCTCCCGTCATCTCATTGCCGTGAACCATTCGCCAGTCATTACCGGGTCTGCATGATTCACGCGCGGGCACGCTGCTACTACAGCACTATAACAACAATATCAACAAGACCGTCACGGCAGAGCATCTGCGACATATGACGCGTGAATCCTGACAGCCTTGCCCGGGTTGGAAAGGGTCGCCGTTGCTACGCAGCCGCGCTTTTGGGTTTTTCTTGTTTCGCTTTCAATCTGAGTCGGCGTTGTTTGTGTACGGGCGTGTTTTGCATTACATTCCAATCCTTCCTGTAATCAGCCGTTTCATCCGTACCAGTAACGGACGGCTCAGGTCCTCCCGTCCTCCCCCTTGTCACGTTGCCGAACCAATACTGCCCAACCGGCCATCGCCATTACTGCGCATCTTCTACAGCAAAATTAGCACCCACGGTGGTTGCCACCATCGCCGACATGGCAACTTCTCCTCCGAGATCTCCTGGCGTTATGTCGCCGCCGCCGCGACCGATTAGCACCATGGCGAAGCCCTCACCGAGAAGTAACAGTCGTTTAAGCATGACGAGCAAGGCAGGTGGTGGAAGTAGAGCCTCGGACGAAGATGGAGGCCGTACTGCAGTCAAAGTTGGTAAGCGTTACCTATTTTCTACAAGCCCATGCCCTTTAGATCATCGTCAGTCCGTCCCGGGCAACGCAAGCTAACCATCGCTCCCAATACAGCTGTGCGTGTTCGGCCACCGTTAAAGCCTACTGATCCTGGTTTCGATCTCATCCCTCAACGATTTCAAAGATCCATGGTCCAAACCACTTCAAATACCAACATAGTGATCGATGCGCCGCAAGGCAAGAAAGTGTTTGTCTTTGATCGTGTCTTCAGCTCTGAAGTTGGTCAAGACGGTATCTGGGAATATCTCCACGAAAGTGTCAACGCCTTCCTGCAAGGATACAATGTTTCTCTGCTTGCCTATGGCCAATCTGGCGCTGGTAAATCATACACAATGGGCACATCAGGCCCTTTAGAACAAGGTGACCTCGAGTCGATGGGTACGTTGAAATTCATCATCAACTCGGCTGCGAGTCCGTTTTGGATGCTGATTTATTTGTTTTTTACATTCTGCTCCTGAAAACTAACATTGCGTATTTTAGGTGTTATTCCACGTGCTGCAACAGAGTTGTTTGAGAAGCTTGACGGGTCAACTACTCCTCGAAACTCTAATCGTAGTTCCATGTCTCATCTTCGGACACCTGCCAGATATTCTGTGCAAGCGTCCTCAGCTAAAGGTGCCGACAAAAACTGGCAGTTAAAGGCGACATACGTAGAAATCTACAATGAGCAACTGCGTGACCTACTTCTTCCTGATGCCGTCGGGCCGCACGAACGAAGCGCTGTCACTATTCGTGAAGACCAGAAAGGGAATATTCTCCTAACCGGACTACACCAAGTCGATATCAACTCGGCCGATGACCTGATGAATGCTTTAAACTTTGGGTCAACTATTCGGCAGACTGATGCGACAGCCGTGAATGCGAAATCGTCCCGTTCTCATGCAGTGTTTAGTTTAAACCTAATTCAGCGCAAGCACAAGCTGCAGGCCGCGCAGGGGGCAGAAAAGCGATTCTCGGTACCACTAGAGGCCATGTCGGGTACTGACAGTTGGGTTACAACGGACAGCAAATTACATTTCGTTGATTTAGCCGGCAGCGAACGTCTGAAGAACACTGGTGCGCAGGGCGAACGAGCTAAAGAAGGCATCGCCATCAATGCAGGTCTTGCCGCGTTGGGCAAGGTGATCTCCCAGCTCTCGTCCCGCCAGTCGGGATCGCATGTTTCGTACCGAGACTCAAAATTGACACGACTTCTCCAGGATTCGCTGGGCGGTAACGCTATTACATACATGATAGCCTGTGTGACACCGGCAGAATTCCATCTTAGTGAAACACTCAACACTGTGCAGTATGCACAGAGGGCCCGATCCATTCAGAGTAAACCAAGAATTCAACAGGTGGAGGATGGAGACAAGCAGGCCATTATCGAGCGCCTCAAGGCCGAAGTTGCTTTCCTGCGCGAACAGATTCGGAGCTCGGAGCGTGGTGGGGGTGGAGGAGAAAGGCGTAATGTGGTGGCAGGGGAGAGGTCCGAGCGGCAGAACGAACGCGAGACGGAGCTGCAGAACCAATTACTCGATACACAGGAGAATTACAACACCCTAAGCCAGCGTCATGCAAAGCTTATTGCGGAGATGGCCAAGGCCCGGGACAACGAGGCTGCTGAGAACCATACCCTGGGCGAATCCTCGGGGGACAGTGCGACCGAGCGTTTGAATCGATCCAACTCCTTTGCCCAGGCCGTCGAGCAAGTAGTCTTGGAGTATGAGAAGACCATCCAGTCGCTTGAGCAATCTCTCTCCAGTACTCGGAGCACTCTCTCCAATACCGAAACTACTTTGTTGGAGAAAGAGACGAAATGTGCATATGTCGAGGCCATGAACAATCAACTTCAAGCCCGTGTGCAAAAACTGATTGCCCGAGAGGCTAACACGGAAAGCTACCTGCATGATCTTGAGGCCAAGCTCGATGGACACACTTCAGGCGAGGAGAAAAATACTGCCATTATTCAAGAGCTGCGGAAGGAAATCGCTAGGATCCGAGAGAATGAAGCAGCTTGCGAAGACTATATATCGACATTAGAGGAGCGGCTTGCAGAGGCTGACCAAGACCAAGAGTTGATGCAGCGCGAGATCGATCGGCTTGAACAGGTCATTGAGCGCCAACGAAGCCTCGGAAAGCTTGATAGTCTGCTGTATGAGTTGGACCATATCAAGGAAGACGGCAACCAAACTGGGGCCGAGACTGAAGTTGGACAAGGCCAAGGTATTGGACACCGCCGTACCTTGTCCGAACGATCCAGCAAGAGCCACACAAGCCGTGCTAGCCAGAGTCATCGTGAGGTTCTGCCTAAAGTTACCGAGGGAGTCGTCACTAAGGAAGTCATTGAAGAGGAGTTATCTGAATCGACACCACCTGGGGTAATCAATGGAGTTGAAGAGTCTGACAAGACGGCCGAAACAGCAAGGACGAAAGTAGCAAGCACCGAATATCCCCCACAGAGCCCAGCTCAAACTCAATTCGTCAATGACAAGCTTGAGACAGTCACTCAAGAGCTTGTGGATCTTCGAGTCGAGCATGAGTCTACGCTCAATGAGTACGATATGCTTCATGCCAAGTACGATGAGGCTCTACGAGCACTAGCCGAGTTACAAGATCAGGTTGACGAGGCACGCCATCCCAACAGACAACGCGATTCGATACTATCAGTCACATCACCAGACCAGACAAGACCACCGTCTTTTTTATCGGATTCGAAATTCAGCGTTGGCAGGGACGAGACACACTTGTCCTCGCAATCGCTATCATCGGAATTATCCTCAGCTATGGAGTCCCCTGCTACTACGGATACTATCGATACTGAAGCGGGAGACAGACCAAAACCGTCCGAGTCTAGCGAAACGCTTACTGCAGACATTTCGGCTAACGAGAATGAGACCCTTATTATCGAATTAGACAAATTGAGACTGCTTGCAAGCGAAAAAGAAGCCGCCGAGAGAGAGCTCGCTACGCGGTATGCCCACCTTGAAGAGCAGCACCAAGAAACCCTAGACATGGTAGAAGAGCTCAAGACTGAGGTCGCTAAAGCCAAGTACGCTGAACCACCATCTCCGAGGGCTGCTGCTACACCTGTCATTCGGCGCAAGTCTAGCCAGAACGTCATGATTATTGATCGTGCACACCGTTCCTTCGCCGCACTCCGGAACATTGCTGCTGACAACTTTGAGCAACACCCCGACACGATGCAAAATTTCGAAATCAACTTGAATGCTGCGATGCACGAGCTACACGCCCGGTCCGAACGCATTCAAGAACTTGAAGCTGATGTTGCCAGTGCTAAGAAGGAAATGGAGACGAAAATGACAATCATCTCTGGGCTGACCCGTGAACGCTCAAGCTTGAAATCTAGCCCAATGGATATGAGTGTCGTAGCCACGATGAGAGATCAACTGGAGCAAAATGAGCAGCAACTCAGGGCAATGCAAGAAAGCCATGCTATTCGCGAGAAAGAGCTTCTTACTGAGCTTGAAGCTCTACGTACCTCGGTACAAGAAGCGGCTGAGACTAGAGCCATGTCTACAGTTCAAACCCTCAATGGTGATGCTCACGTTCAAGACCATGAGCTACTATCTTTTCAAGAGAACAAGATTTCGGAGCTCGGAAGTGAACTTTCGAATTGGGAAAGCAAGCATCAAAGTGTCCTCGAGGCCATGCAACTCGCAGAAGAGCAAATGAGAGAGACCATCCAGACTCTGGAAGCCGAGCTATCCGCCGTCAACGCCAAGTTTGCAGCCGCCCAAGACAAGGAGGCGAAGAGTGGTGATGAAGCTAAGGAGGCAGAAATCAAACACCAGAACACAGTTACACTACTTCGCGATGAGATCAACGAGTACAAGGCTATCATTGAGAGTAACAGTGCCAAAGTTTTTGAATTAGAACAAGCGCATACTGCTGCCAAGACTCAATTTGAGGACGCATCACGAGCTAGAGATCTAGCGGAAAGTGAAGTTGATAGCCACAAGCAATTGATCAGCCAACTTGAAAACCAGATTGCTGAGCATGAGAGGGCACTCAAATCGCATGAGCAGAGCCTTGGAGAACTTCATGCAGATCACGCTCGACAGATTGATGAGATCCATGCTACCTCAAAGCAGGACTATAATGCTCAACTCAACATACTCATGACTGAGCATGCTGAAAATATTAAGTTATTAGAGAGTGATGTCATGGAAGCTCGGGAGCAGCTAATTAAAGTGGCTACCCTAGTTGCTGAAGGCCTCGGTCTAGAAGTTAGTGTCGGTACGCTCTCAGAACGCATAGAAGACCTGATTGCGGATCAGAGAGCATTGGTGGCCGAGCAAGAGAGAAATGCAGAGCTTGAAAGTCACATCAGTGAGCTGTCAACAATCAACAACACCATAATGCGCGATCTCGAAGCCGTCAAATTGGCCCTCAATGACATGCTGCACGTGGATGGTAATGACTCGAAGAGCCCATATCCATCTGTTCCGGAGCAATTAGCAGCCGTCCAGAAGAAAATGGTGGACTTGGAGAATAAGAACAAAAAGCAATCCCGAATTGTTGAAGAGCTTGAAGATCAGCTCCAAACCAACTTCGACCAGGCTCAAATAACCAATAACAGATTGTCGACTCTCCAGACAGAGCGTATCGCACAAATAGAAGAAGCCAACACTGCTAAGACGAAAGCCGAAATCGAGTTAGAAGCTATACGGCAAGAAATGGCTTCCCTACAGGTAATGCTCCATCATGACCCCTTCAAATTACACATGAGTTAATTTTTTCTGCAAGGCTCGCATTGAAGAGGTAGACGCACCCAAGCGCACGAACTCGATAACGTCCCAGGTACGCAAGACATCGTCGGTTGTATCGCTTCCCTCACCGCCACCTGCGATTCCCTTGCCACCATTGCCAGCTGGGGGGACCACTTCCCCCGTTCCACCTACCCCAACTGGAGGCAGGCCGCAGAGTAATGACCTTGCTATGGCTCAAATCCGAGAAGACCAGGAGGCTCGTATTAAAAGTATCGAGCGGCACTTAAACGCAGAGAGGCAGCTTACGGCTACGCTAGAAGAGGCCCTAACAGATCTTGAGAATCAATCTAAGAAGGTCAAGGCCGACTGCGAGGCGTGGAAAAAGCGGGCTCAGGACCTAGAGGTAGAGAACAAAGATCTCAAAGAAAAGCCATCACAGGATTCCCGCTGGCGAGACAGTCTTCATCAGATTGAAGAAGAGCGCAAAAAGCGGCAGGAATCCGAAAGGGCCCGTGCCCACCTGGAAGAACGCATGAATGCCATCAACAACAAGAAAAAAAAGAAAGGCAGCCTCAATTGCTTCTAGTAACGGGGTTGAGCCGCTCGGTGGCTCTACTATTCGTGATCCAGCGCATCGTATAGTCTCTTGAGTCATTGCCACCCGGGCACTTTTTAGCTCTGTGCTTCATCCTGTGCAGCGTGTGCACAAGCCTTGGTGGAGGGCTTAGCGGTACATTGTCGCCCAAGTATGTTTGCTATCTTCAGAACCGACTATTCTCAGCCTCTGGTTCATGGGACCTACTTCCGGCAATCGCTGCTCTCGACCAACATTACGCATTTTCTTCTCGCTTCTGTCTTTTTATTTGTAACGGCACACAGTACCAGATTGCGCACGATGTCGACGGGACATGATTTGAAGAGGAGATGGTACGTGTATGTGGGAATGAATGCCAGTCTGGCATCTGCAAGGGTATTTCGGCCCTTTGCACCCGATTTTATCTGCTTGCTGTTGTCTGCAAATCTACGGGCGAGTGGGCAACAGAGGAGGGCCCAAGCCTACCACGTTTGTTTTCTACAAGATACCACTTCGTTTTTTTGTTTTTTTCTTCTTTTCTTTTCTTATGCTTAGTTCGTATTCCACTTTATACGCCGGTGGCTGTTTGTAACCTTGTTATTTTGATGGTTTTTGTTCATGCCGCACGGTCTTGGACAAGTGAGCATCCGTTTCTGTAATGTGCTCGCGTGATTGCGCACTTTCTGTGAGTAGCTCTGGCTTGGAGTCAATGGCTGTGTGGACTGAGTCATGGGCCAACATCCCATTGTTTCTATATAGCTCCTCATGAATTGTAGATTCCATGTTGATCTTCCATTAATATTTTTGCTTGCAGTCTGGTCTCTAATCTGTGATTTTTGTTGTCTCTAGCAATGGTGATACGGTTTGGGCTTGGGTGAAGGGCGTGACAATGTCTGCCATCTTACAGCTTCCAAATCCCGATCCCCGCTTACCAAGGCTGGAAAGCTTGAAACTTGCAGGATGACATCCACAACTTCGCTTGTAGCCCACACGAACATCTTATCGAGCCGACCCGCTTCTGCAGTGTTAAGCGGCGTTAGGGACTTACAGAGCCTGTGATTCAATCAATGCATTGGTTTGTTATCGTCTCGCGATGTCCTTCGCTTTTGACCGACTACCAGCCGAGCTCCGATTGGAGATCTGGGCCTACGCAGTGCAGTCTAGTGCACGACGACGCCTTGTTGCTGAGCAGAACTTACAGGTCTCTCCAACGCTTGATCTCGTAGCTTCTCCTCTATTTTCAGTGAATTCTGAGAGTCGAGAAGTTGTGCGATCGTTCTACAGTGTTCGTCTAGGAGTATATCGTCGGACTTCTCGCCCCAGCCTCTATTCGACGGCCGCTCAAGGAAACGACCCATATGCCCAGGATGTGCTACATCACGAAGACTACAGAGGGGTCATTTACCTCAGTCCAGAGCTGGATAATATGGTCTCAATGCATCCGCGCACAGAGCTGCGGGGACCAAATGACATGAAGTTCTTCGGGAACTATGATCCGGAGCTTGAGTTTGACCGCTCGGAAAGGTCCAAGGCTGCGGCTTGGCAGCATCGCACGGCGCCTAGTGAGTAACACCTGAAGTTATTTCTTCCTGTTTGGCCCACTGTTAAGAGCATACATGTCTTGCTTAGACTAGCTCCATGTCATGGGAGCCCAGCATGTGCTCGAAACTGCCCTTAGCTTTCGCCTATAAGAGAGATTACTGACTGTAGATATTGAAGTGAGCGAAGAGACGCGGCAGCTCTTCCATCGCATTCCGAATCAATGGTGCTTGTTGAGACACGCCTCTCAGCGACTACAAGTGCAGGACTGGGTTGAGGTGCGCGAGTGGATGATGACCTTTGGCGAAGATGAGTATCGCAAGGCGCTTGGATTTCTGCAGTCTGTACGTATCAATACGTGGGAGTTTGCGCATGTGTTTGGGTGGTAGCGGGTATACTCTGAGTATATATCATATGACAATATGCGTCGAATAGGCTATAGTTCTTCGCCAAAGAACCAGCAGATTGACTAAGATAGAGACGGAATCGTCCTCTATGACCAACGAGACGCCCCCACTCAGTATATGTATGTACTGCACGTATGCATATACCTATGTATATCCCTATGTATTCTTGCTAAGACGCTGTGCGATTACGACTAATTCTCTAACCAGCACCGGCATCTTTGGCTGACGCCTCGTCGCCGATCTTTCCCAGCACCATGGGATAATGGTTTTGTTGCCCATTACAAGGAGGATAAAAATAGTTTATAGGCCCATGACCTTAGAACATTTCTAGAATAATGAATGAAATCTCCCTGAATAGTGATCGGCACCCGTGTTGAGGATTGGGATTTAGAAGGATTTACGCCTCTTACGATTATATCGTAAGAAGTAGGGATCTCCACCCTCGTGAAAGATCGTCATTACTCCTGTGAAAATTATACTGGGTTTCAGTAAACACTATCATCAACACCCTATATGCGAGTTTCTGCAGCTTTCTCCAGGATAAATAGAGTGTGGCGGCAGTTTAGTAGTAGATCATTCAACCCAAACGCTTGAAGGAACAATCATTAGAGTGTGGCGCCTACACTCCTACTTCAACAGTGCCGAAGTGCGGCGAATCCTTGTAGTATAAATGAGAACTTACTAGGGATGTGAAGGCTCTCAACTCGTTTTTACTAGAGGTGGCGTTATTGTTGTTGATCCTCCCGCTAGAACTACCGCCCCCCTTGCGAAACCATGCCTATTGCTGTTATAATCGTGGGTTTTGAGAGTCATTTCATCAACCTACCAGAACTCACAACTCTATAGACCTCAATCAAAGCCTCGTAGTCCAGACTGGCTCGACTAGATATTGAAACTAACTAGCAAGGCCATATTAAGATTAGGTTCATCCTAATCTATAACGCACTACATGTCTTCTCGGACTACCAGTCGGAGTATTACCTTCTGGCTGCTGATAAGCATGGTACGTGTACATAACAAATCACCAAATGAGGAATCTTATCAAATAGCCGGACTATACTGCGCGTTTATCCTGCATGGTGCAGTTGACCTTCGTGTTAGATTCTTGCCGCTGACGGTTTACAGGGGTAAAGTGATGTCTCAGATTTCCTTAGTCGGCGCGTCGCAGGCTAATGTACTTCCTTTGCCTCCATAAGGCTCTCTTGTCGCTCTTGTCGCTGATGTTTGAGATCGACTATTGACAAGTTTTAGAAAAGCCACTTGTTTTTGGAAATTTCAAATTGTTGTAACAAGGCTTTTATAGCGCGTTGGACCTATCAGGATTCCCCTGCCAAATAATCGGAGTCGTCGACAGCACCTCCTGGATTTAGCCCAATGCAGGCTGTAGGATTCGGGGTCGCAAATCTTCAAGCCAAGCCCTGCTACTTGACCAGCTGCTTACTCGCTTTTCCCTTGCTCCAATAGTATTCCTCGTCTTCCCCCTGTCGAGCCTGCATTCACACTTGTGGTACGTACAGCACCAAGATAGCCACATCAAGCCCATTATCGGAGAGTTTCCCTGCCTTTTGGCTTATCTCATGCAAGTATCTGCACAGGCGTGGATAAGCTTATTCATGTCATCGCGCGCACTTTCTGATGTCAAATAGTTAGGGCGGACTATCCGTAAACGACATGCGCATGTGTCATGTCAGCACGCCGACTCCCTGTCCTGCAACTAAGCACCTTTCTGACTGCGATGCCGATTGGAACAGGCTGCAGGACGAGGGGGAGCTTGACGATGAGCGGAATTTCAAATCGTGAATGGGAAGTAGCAGCTAGCCCCTCGCAGATAGATAATAAGCAAATGGAAGTCTGCCTTTTCTTCTCTTTGTTATTTTTATCTTTCTTCTATACTCATGCTCATCACATAGATATTACTCAAAGGCTCGATCAAAACCAGGCTTCCAACCTAAGAGTACTGTTTCCGCAATTGCGCTTCATATTGCACACGTCGACAACCAATTTACCACAAACCAAGCAGAACTGTATCCACAATGTCTCAAACAATGACAATGACCCAGACCATGTCGCCGATGCAGCGATCCAGGTCAAACTCGGGATCGAAAGGCCGTCGCACACGCGTACACTTCGAGATTGAAGAGACAACACCTGAACTCGGGTCCAAGTGGCTCGACTTCCTCTCTCTATACTCCGGCTCTTCGAGTTACGAGGTCGCAATTGCGGCATTATGCTCGCTTGCTTTATTTGTTGCAGTCGGACAGGGACTCCTAGAGGGCCCACAGCTAGGCATCGTCGCCGTCCTCTTTCTTATGTCCATCGTCCACTGGGCGCTGATGTTCTTTTTCACCGGATCTCAATTCCCCAAGAACGACACCCGTATGTGAACCAGTCTATTCCAAAATGTTCCTAAACTGCAGAATCTAATATGATATCCCAGCGCTCTCCCGTATTCGATGATTCAACTAGAGAGGATTAAAATATCATTCCTCAGCACTCAATGCTCCGACCAGCATTGGGCTATTTAGCCCGCATCCACTACACTTGCCCCGGCTACTTACACCAACATTTATACCCCAAACTTTCCGTCAGCTATCGCACCTGCGATAGATATCTTGCTGGCTTTCGTATACAGGATGGCAAGCATTCAGGCGTTTCACGGCGTTGCGAGTGTTTTTTTGAATTCAAGTTGGCAGATACCAAGCTGAGGCTAGACACATGTTAGAGCTTCTCAGTACTAAACTCGGTAGCATCTTTAGAAGGAAAGGTTGCATGAACGGCACAAAGGATTTTAAAGGCGGCATGGGAAAGGCGAGGGCTTCGGTGTTTATCGACCCTTGTCCGCTCACTGCCGGCACAAGAGGCACGCTTTTCCATTAAAATTCTTACGACGAATTGGTTGATACACCACGAATACGAGACATTTCATAGGTCATTAGACAAGACCTAGTACTACATAGAAATTAAATCTTGCCAAATTAAATTTGCATCCTGTCTGCCTGTGACACAAATTGGCAATATTGTAGTCACAAATTACTCCAATGTTAATCCAGTTCCACGTTGCATGAAATGGAGCTATACCTTCATACTTCGAGTAACAAGAAACAGTCATTCCACCGGTGCCTCGCAGCATCTAGCGAATTTGCTTTCAAATAACAGAGCTTTTTTTCTAGGACATTTACACAAAGTCGTCAACAAATAGATAGTAACGATCTGGTTGTAGCTTGTACTATGCTGTCCACGGAAAACCCTTGAAGATCTTCAGGCACGACGCTCACCATTCGGGGTTGCGAAGAGGAAAATGGTGAGATCGATGCCAAGGTCACAATACCCCGCTCCACAAGATCAATAGACATGTGAAAGGCTATAGTCTGCAGATACACAAGCGCGGAAGAGGAAGCCGGCACGGCATAACGGCGCCACCCACCTCACTGCCGCGCCGGGCGTAGTTCCCAGAACTAGATATACGAGCGGTGCAGGAGCTTGAGGGGGTACCCGGCCCTCCTCTGCATTCGCCATCGCTAAGACGTTTTGAGATTCGACGCAATATCCCCCCCACGTTGAGTGAGCCGGACACTGCGAGAAGAATCCTCGTAAAGGAATGTGAGATTTCCCCATGACGGCTCTCCGTCCTTGGCGGTTTTAGCATGGTCACCTAGACGGACAACTTAACCTTCTCGATCTTGGGCCTCATGGTAATTTAATTTTGGCTCTGGGTTTCGCCTGATGGGAATTACCGAATGTGGAATCCAGGAAAAGAAGCCTATGGGTTCCTAGGCCCCTCTCATGTAATGTTAGTTTTAGCCCATTCAATAAATGCGATGAAGCGCCATCGTCGGTTCGGAGGACTACCCTACTCATATTTGGCGAATGCTTCTGTCCCAGTTCCCACCGGCCAGCGAGTATTTAGGTTACCATCCACCGGAGGCCAGGGTCATTCTGGGACTTCATAGTCCGCATGCTATCCCATTGTATCGCTAAACAATCATCACAGCAGACGGGTTCCGCAAGTATATAGAGATGGCTAAGCTCTTCATTGTCAACGTGATGTCGGGAGGTTGATGTTTAGAACACCAGCCCAGTCGATCCCACCGCTCGCTTGGGAAGTTTTCCTGCGATTCTTTCAAGGTCACCCTCAAAGCCCTTTGGCAGCATGAAGTTCTCCGCGTCTTGGATATCTGTGGCTCTGGCCGCAGCCGTAGCGGCGAGCCCCCTCGGTGTGGATATCACCGAAGGCGGCGCGTTGGATCGCCGAGCCACAGGGACCACTGCCAACGACTATCTGAATGGCGGGTGCAAGGACGTAATCTTCTTCTTCGCCCGTGGAACTAACCAAGCCGGCAATGTGGTAAGTCGGGAACAGAGCTCTTACTACCTTTACACCAGCTAACATGGAAATTGAGGGTGAAATGCCGGGCCCCCAGACAGCCGACAGACTTATATCGGCTCTAGGAGCGAGCAAGATCGCTGTCCAGGGTGTCGATTATGGCGCAGGACTACTCACAAACATCCTACCCGGAGGGTGCGATCCCAGCGAGGCCAAAGACTTCGCAAATCTAGTCTCGGGCGCCGCGAAGAGTTGCCCGTCGTCGAAGCTCGTCGTGTCCGGATACAGTCAGGGCGCAGCCCTCTTACACGCGGCAGTCGAGCAGCTCGCCTCGGCGGTGACGGCACGCATATTCGCGGCCGTGACCTTTGGGGACACGCAGAAACAGCAGGACGGCGGTCGGGTGCCCAACTTCGACCCCAGCAAGACCTTGATCCTATGCAATGACGGCGATCTGGTGTGTGATGGTACTCTCATTATCACGAGCGCGCATCTCAATTACACGTCTAGTGTCCCTTCGGCCGCCAATTTTATTGTTAGCAAGGTCAAATAATGAGGAGCTTGGGTAAGGCGTTGAGTGATCAGGACCTAGGGTTTTTCAGAGAGAATAAGGAGGTGATACTCGGCTTAGATGATACTGGACTTGGATTCGGTAATCAAAAATTGAGTATTCTCCTATTAAAACAATTCTAAGTACGCATAACTAAACAATCAGGAAATTTTATTACTTGGATTCTTTTATTACCTCACGAAGTAACTAAATGTAACGTGACTGATAGTATAACTTACCCCGCTTGGTGCGCAGCCAGCTATCACCACGTACTATATATATTATATATAGTTGGCGATGAGGTCGACAACGATTATTATTCACAACAACCTCCTTGTATTTCGTAATACTTCGGCAACACCCGGCTCGGGTATTGTACCCAGGCGGAACCATGTGCGCTATTTTATTGCCGGCCCGCTCGCGGCACTGACAGCACGGCATCGTCGATCGTGTCACCGAAAACGGGCGATGCGCACCGAGTGAAACCCTAATTCCCGCATCATTGAGTTCGATATCTTTTGTCCGATATAGGTGGTCATGACGACACTACCTACCATTACCCCGCTTCTTCCAAGTATATCAAGTCGTCGCCTCATTGGAGTAGAGTGAGTCCCAGTTACTTCTTCGCTTCGGTTTTCATATCACAAAATCTACGGCAGTATTGAATTCTACCCGATTAATACGCATTTCGTGAGCCTCGCTGTCGCGTCGATGCCTTGATCCTTGATACCGGGGAGATAGGTCACTGACTTTTAGTGTGCAGAATATTCCTCTTGGTACGCGCCTGGAACGGCAGTGTCAGCCCGGGAGACATGGCCCTCAACGGGTTATCCAGCAAGGGTCATTATGGCCCTACATGACGAGTATCAGCATGTCATCAGGTAACATAGATCTGAGACGAGCCATGAGCCGGTGTTCGAGTCTCCGGGCCTCTATCGTCCGTATATACCTGATCACCGTCCACACTCGTGTGTGGCAGTGGGGACATGTGCGGACGATGTGGTCACTTAACGGAGCTCGTTCTGAGATTATACGGCCTTGAACTTGATCTGGATAATACCAGCGAAAGGATCATGCTCTCGACCCTTATACCCCCTTTTCCATGTTGGTAAATCTAACGCTAATGTAGGACATAAACCTGATCAGAAATGGCACCAGCTGTGACAGTCGATGTTGTGGAGCCCACGACTCTTCCCCATAAGGGAGGTGTTCCGGTTGGCAATGGGAAGCTTCACCTCCACGGCGGCCCAGAAACTGCCGAAGGGAAGTGGAAGGACTTCTCTTTCCAGCCCATCAGAGAGTCTCAGGTCGCCCGTGCTATGGCCCGCCGATACTTCAATGATTTGGATACCTACGCTGAGTCCGACATTGTGATCGTGGGTGCCGGCTCGTGCGGCTTGAGTACCGCTTACACTCTGGCAAAGGCCCGCCCTGACTTGAAGATTGCCATCATCGAAGCCAGCGTCTCGCCTGGTACGTGATAGCACCGTGAGCCCGAAACTAAGCTAACGAGCGTCTCAGGTGGCGGCGCCTGGCTCGGAGGACAACTGTTCAGCGCCATGGTGATGCGTAAGCCAGCCGACAAGTTTCTGTCTGAGATTGGAGTTCCTTTCGAAGATGAAGGACCGTATGTCGTGGTCAAGCATGCTGCGCTTTTCACCTCGACCTTGCTTTCCAAAGTCATTGGCTTCCCGAACGTCAAGCTATTTAACGCCACTTCGGTCGAGGATCTCATCACTCGCCGTGACGAATCTGGTGGCCTTCGAATTGCAGGTGTTGTTACCAACTGGACGCTTGTCGCCATGCACCACGATGATCAGTCATGCATGGATCCCAGCACTATCAACGCCCCAGTTGTTATCAGCACCACCGGCCACGATGGTCCGTTCGGTGCCTTCAGCGTCAAACGTCTGGTGAGCATGCAAGCTATTGAGAAGCTGGGAGGTATGAGGGGACTCGATATGAACACGGCTGAAGATGCCATCGTGAAAGGGACACGTGAGATCGTGCCTGGTTTGATTGTTGGAGGCATGGAGTTGTCTGAGGTGGACGGAGCCAACCGCATGGGTCCGACGTTTGGCGCCATGGCACTTTCAGGTGTCAAGGCTGCCGAAGAAGCACTGCGAGTCTTCGAACAGCGCCAGAAGCAGAATGCGGCGTGAATGGTTAGGTGTTTGCTTTGCAGTATATGACGCCTAACTGGAATGGAAGGATACACATCAGGTCTCATCTAGGACCGGTGGTGGCTGCGCTCTGAATTGGTCAAACCACTCTTTTATATGTTGTCTAATTGGCTGTCTACCCTACTACCATCCTAATGAATACACTCGTTTCTGAGTCTTGCGTCTTTCTTACTATACGTAGGCGGTAATAAAATCGTAAAAGGTATAATTGAAAAGAGGGAGAAAAGTTATATTTTGTCTTAGTTGCTATATTTACAAAAGTTGACTGCCACCAAGTTTGATGGCGAGTGTCTTCGCATATCCTACTGTCTTCTACGTCAAGATTATATTGCCTCCCAAATTCTTCCCGGTCTCTTCTCTTTCTCCTTCAGCCTCTTGTTTTCCGTCTTTGCACTATCCAGTTTGACTTGTAAGCTTAAATGTGTCTTTTTCATTTCTAGTAGTTCCGTCTCGAGTCGAGTAACCTCTGTATTAAAGATTTCCTCACACTGATTAACAGCCCGAGCTGCCTTATCCACGGACTCACCAGTACTGTTGGAATGGACTTCTACCTTGAGGAAAGCCTGGAGGAATTTTATAAGGTCAGAAAAGGAGCCGTTTTTGAAGCCATTTGTCCGTCCACCGACTATTGAAGGCGATGAAGGGCCAGATTTAATGTTCGTTTCTTCACTGTCAACACTTTGTCCTCTGAGTTGAGCGTCTGCCTCATTTTCTTCCACTTCATTGCTCTGTGCGCCCTCGTCCTCTAGTGGCGTCCAGGTGGTTTTACGTGCCTCACTTCTTTCAACAATATACATACCTTCGACGGTAGCATAGTACTTCACAGCCTCAGCTGTTTTAGCCAATATTTTATGGGCCATTTTTGGGCGAATCAAGGGTGGGCTGTGGTCAATTTCGAACCCGGTATCCAGGCCTTCCTGGGGCGAGAAAAGAACCAGTTGCGCCCTAGCATAGGGAGGTTAGTATGAATGCGCTGACGCACGCCAGGCAAAAGTGACCATTCGGCGATGATCCGGACGATCTCGGGAAAGAATTCGCTGTGTATCGGGCTCGCTGGGTTTCTTCTTGTGCGAATGGCTAGGTTGTTTTACGCAATCGTCTGTGTCCAATCCTGGGCGCTCTCCCGTTTAAGGAGCAAATGCAACATCTTGAGCTCTGCTAGCGACAAATTGGGATCGAAGTGATCGAAGAAGCCTGAGCGATAAGAGGGAGAGAATACCGCTTCGTACGGCCCGAATGTGTTCTCGACCGGTCGAGCCGTCTTATTATTTGCCACAGTGGTATTTATAACATCTGCAGTTGTGCCCGAGCCGCAAGGAACTTCGATAAAATTGGCCATGTTGGTTGAAGTTGTAGAGTGCTCGAGGAATGGTGATGAGGAGAAACTGAAGCGTCGCTTGTTGCATCGCGTCCGTATTCTAGTATCCATCCCATTGGAGGGATCAACTAGGTCTTTTCCTTCGCTTGAACTCGTTCTCATTGTGTGAACAATTGACGTAGTTTAGAGAAAGAAATTGATAATATAGAGAGAAAGGGAAGTGGAAGGAGGAGGGGTGTAGGAAGGAGATGCTAAGAATATGAGTAGAGGTGCACAGATAAGTGAGCAGATCTACAATGGTGTGTTGATGAATGGATTACGCAGTGGCAACTTGAAGCAGCGCTGCGAGAAGCCTGGAAATTTCCTATAGAACGCAAACAGAGACATTTATTAATGCAGGCTGAAAGTAAAACATGCAGAGGAGTCTTCCGTTTGTCTCCAATATATATGCCGTGGAACCCGACTGTGGTATCGTTCCAGCTTCTTAACTCTATATGTAAGTCGGCAAATAAGCTCCACTATGGTTAAAGCTAAGAGAGCCTTTCATACAACCAAACACGAGTGCTTCTGGTACGTTTTGTACATTATAGGAATGTGCAACCTTGCCATGCAACGCTTTTTCATTTTCTTTCACTTATTAGGAACCGCTCTGTCTTTGCCCACCACCCACGCACCCCCTCCCCCCCAAAAAGGACGGAGCTGGGGAACACCACCGTCGGTTGAAGTAAAGAAGTTCTGCTTATACACGAGTTGTGACTGCGGTTGCTCTTTGGCTTTTGCGTTCCAAAAAGGGGCTCGCTGGAGGAGCGCCACCAACAATCGCATTGGATTAGCTTAGCATATGATCAGACAACTAGGAAGTAGTATAGTGTGATGAAGAAGCTGAATAATGGAAAGAAAAGCTGGCGTGTAGAAGCTGATAGTGCGAGATTTTGGGAAGTAGCGTTGCATGATTCGGAAGCTAAGAATGAAGAATTTCGCTGGGATATATGGACCAATTACGCGAGATGTCGATTCGTGCTTTGAACATGGTCGTTTTTGGAGTGTGTTGTATGTCGTTGTAGATATAAATATTAAAGCACTCTTTTGAATTTCGAAACCTATAATTACGAAAAGTATTGATGTGGGAATAAGCTGTCTTTTCTAAGTAACTCCAATGGCCTGGTGATTTGCTCGCTCGCATTTGATCTAGCTCACGCACTGAGATTGGGTCCTCGAAACCGCTGAGCAGGACATATTGGAGCTCCTCTCTACTTTCCCTTTCCCTATAGTCGCAAAGAATTTCAACAGGGTGAGGCTCAGTAGCGGGAGAATTGGAACTGAGCACCTCGAGGGATAAAATTGAGACTTCAGTAGACGTGGATGGTTTGAACAGTAGTAACTTGGTATGATCCCAGGAAGAATGCGGCCAAACGTCCTTTAGACGGACTTCAGGATTATCGGGAAAATAAACACTGTATTCTGGTGGGCACTGTAAATGTGGTAAGTAATTTTCTGATGGCGCATCGAACAAGACTCGGTATTCGCCATGCTCAATAAATCCTTGGCAATCAGGCTTCAATAGCACTAAGGGTAGAGCTACATCTCTGATAAAAACATCAGGGGCGAGCTTTTTCAAACAGATTCCTATGCTTTGGCCTGTTTCAGCGGAGTCACTAACTAGTAGGACATACCGAAGCCTTCGAAAAGAGGCGGGTGAAGTCCATGATGTTCCTTTTGGCTGGATTCTAGGAAAACCTATGATTGGCTGGGTGCGTTTTTGGAATAGCTCTACAAGCTCATGGGATATTTCCGCTAAATGCAAGCGTGAGGACTTTGCCTCTACTTTCAAGCACTGCTCATCCAAGACATTTAGGTGATGTCCAGAGAACCCATTGCCTTGTAAGTCGTCGCCACAATCGGAAAACGCGGCGGGCGAATTAGCTAATAGACTGTATTCGCCAGGCTTCAGAGAAGCCAAAGAATCCCAAGAGAGAATAGAGAAATCTTTTTTCTTGAGGATTTCGATTTGAAGTCGCCGAAAAGCTGTCCGTTCCCCTTCTCCGCCATATGATATTCGGATATCGACACGAAATATACCTAGGAGGCAGTATGCGATGTCCCCCACTTTGGTCGTCTTTCGCCCTGCTGCCCACGACATCTTCTGAGCGGCCGAGAAGCTTTCAAGCTGACGGTCATTTGATATTGCCTTACAGTCAATACCCGTAGCATCCGTAAGCAGCCCAAGCAAATCTCCCTTGGACCCTATGTAGTCCCAGTTCTTGTCGTAGAATATCAGGTCCCTAGGGGCAAGTAATTCTTGTAGAGTCCAACCGCGTGTGGGCCACCTGCAGTCGCGAAATTCCTGTTCCCAGTATCCTGCTAAAGAAACATCCTGGAGGAAGACGATGCATACTTTGGCTCCCTTATACCAGTCAAACATAGAGTTGATTGCCGTCGAGTTCTCGACAGAATCCTGTTTGTTTATGCAACAGGAGTCGATCCAAACGTATTCAAGGTGATGTTTTGTTCCCACCAAGGAACATGTTCTCCGTATCTTCCAAAATCGCGATATTCTATCGCAGCGTGCTATCCTGTTTGTGATTTTCTGCGCCGAAACCATGTCCTGGTAGCTAGCTTCCTTGTCCTGCCATGTATGCGACAAGATGGCGTATGGCGGTGGCGTGGTGTTTGGATACTCATGGAACATATAGTCTCGAACGTTGATCAAACGCATTGTGGTGGTCGGCAATAGAACAAGAGCCTTCAACGAGATTGAGTTGGGTATTTTAGCAACACAGACGTAGATACTTCCAGAAAATCACGCTCGAAAGCTGTGGGGAAGAGAGTAAGTATGCCTCATGATGGGGTAACGAATATAGAGTTGGCGAGCCTTGCTGAACCACCTTTGCATGTAAAAGTAAGCCCAAACACAACGCCCGCATATTTCTCCAACTAGGCTGACCGCTATCACATCATGTAGCCAATCTCATGCATTAGAAATGGTAGTACTAGGACTTTAGGAACTTTCTCCTCCAAACGACCGATCAGAGACTATATATCATATATAAATGATTATAGTATCACCAAGCTAGAGGCTTCTTTGCTATTTTATGTTACTTGAGAACCAAGTAAGATACATAGAGAAACTCACCGTGCAGAATGGTAGAGTGCATAAGAAATTGAGGCGTCTGAATATACATATTACTCCATCGGCTAATCGTGTGGCTGGCTGTCCTGGGCAATGGCAGCCTGGGGCTGTGCGTATATAGCTATATATGTAGCAGAGGCATGTAGCTGCAGATAGCTGCAGCCTAGCAGGTATATCCTTAGATATTCAGAGAACGGTGCCATTTTACAGCTGCGGGACACAATCATGAGCCCCATCAATGTCAAACTGGACAACATTGAAATGATAGAAGCCGTGTTATATGATGAGATGCTGGTAGACAGAGTCGCAGAAGTAGATAGTAGCAAGTGACATAAGCAATGATCATGGGTAATTATTTATACTCTCATTCTCGGCGAATTTTCGTGTCAGATCCTTTGGACTATTGGGCACTTGGGTTCCCGTGTTGTATACCGCGCGTTGGCAAATACCTTCAATTACTGTATGTACATAAGCAGTTCTGTCACCTCGGCACAAGCACATGTGTATGCTTTGTCATAAAGAGGATAACTGAATAAATGAGTGGGAACGGGTGCACGGACTAGGAGGTACCACTAGCCAAAGCTTTTAATTCAATAGCAGCAAGACATGAGAAAATTCTCCCTCTCAACTATCTTTCTTTTCCTCTGTTCTACAACTTTCACATCACCAGCGCTTCCCATGCATCTTTGAAGATGCAGTGTGGCAATGCGCCTTTTGCTCATTCGCCATGGGGAGTCCGTCGATAATGTAGCAGGACTATAGTAAGTTGATTTTCTAAATCACTTGTCGGCCTCTATTGTTGACTTCCCTAATGTTCTGTGCAGTGCAGGTTCCCGTGATTCATCCCTAACCAATCATGGCGTTCTTCAAACTAAGCGACTTGGTGCTCACATTGCTAAGCGCCAAACCGTGATTGGACCTATTCGATTTGTCTTTGCCTCGAATCTGCAGCGAGCATATCGGACTGCTGAAGCAATCGCCGAAGCGTGCAAGCCCCAGTCCCAAGGTAGAGACTCAGATTCTTCACCGACACTTGCCGTGATCCGCGTCCCTGAGTTGCGCGAGAAGGACTTTGGTTTGTCGGAAGGCAAGAAGTTTGGCATAAGGGAAAGCCACGATGGCTCAGAGTCTCCTGAATCCATGCGTCTTCGTATTGATCAGTTCCTTGACTCTCATCTGCGGCCCATTGTCGACCAATCCACAGCTGAAAATGCTGTTGTTGTCATTGTAGCTCACGGTATTATTCTTAATGTCATATTGAAGGCACTGCTCTCGCGCTACCCCCAAAAGCCACAGCTCACGCAGTGGATTGGAGATCATCCAGGTTTGGAGTATCTAGCTGCATGGAGCAACACTGGTGTGCTACAGGCTCATTTGGAGTTGGAGGACGATGCCCCGTCCCAGTTGCCTTCCACTAGGCCTATCTATATGACGGTCGAGTTCACCAATAATGTTGACCATCTCCAGGGTTTGAAGAAGACCCGGGGAGGCATTGGCAGCGCCAAATTTGACTCGCGACAACGTACGATGGACTCGTTCTTCACCCTGAATTCGAAGAAGAGGAAGCTTGATGACACCAAGGATTGATGCAATTCGCGAATTTATATGCACTGCCTGCCGTTTGTCCTACAACCTCGACTCTAAACGTTGAGTTATGACAGCACTTTATCTGTCATTTCCATATGGTATGTTTGACTTCCCTTCTTTTTCTTGCTCTTCCTTTTTCTGTGATGAAAGCACATACACAGACCTGTTCTGAACTAAAATGTGGAATCAAATATGTCCAACCGCTATCTGATAATTTCTCCTCTTCTATGCTTGTGCGAATAATTTCTGAAGGCTTCGGCTGACAACGGCTTTACAGTAGTGATCTTAAAGTTTGATATGACATTTCCGCCGGATATCGCTGAGTGACAAAATCTGCCAGTATGATTGGCTCTCGTTTTTATAGTTTAATTTAGCAGTATAAGCTACTTGTAAACGTTCCAGCTAGAGTGTATCTGCCTTTCTGCAGATTCTATAGTTTCAATATAGATTACTTTTCACCTACTGGCTTCCATTCTCTGAATCCGAATCATCCTCATCCTCTTCGTCTAATTCCTCAGATGGCAGCGAGCTGGGAAACCATCCGTACTCTGCAAAGTCCACCAGCAGCTCCCCAAGCGCACCTGTAGAGACCGTCACACCCTCGCCCCGTAATGCAGCTGCCTGATTGCGGGCACCAGAAGGTTGAGATCTGTAGCGTAACAACATTAGCATGCCGGCCTCCCCTTCCCTAGTCCAGCCATCATCTACTAGAGATCAAGCTGTGATTCTGAAGCTGTACGCACCGTGGAGATATGACGCCCTTTGAGTTAATCACCCGCTGCCAGGGGACATTGCCTGAATGGTGTCGTGCCCCAGCGTCG
This sequence comes from Xylariaceae sp. FL1651, assembly GCA_025201745.1. Classification (NCBI taxonomy): domain Eukaryota; kingdom Fungi; phylum Ascomycota; class Sordariomycetes; order Xylariales; family Xylariaceae; species Xylariaceae sp. FL1651. The sequence continues at coordinate 1,349,578 of MU624231.1, forward strand.
TGCGAGAGATGCTTCAGGCAGATGCCGACCTGCCGTGGGCGCTGTGCTATAAGGAATCGTGAGTTGTAGTCGAGGCACAAATTCACGCGATGTCTTATGCGGAGGGGTGTGAGGGAGGGAAGGGGGCGCATAGATCACACGTACGAGTCCCGATTAGCTTTGCTATGTGTCCGTAGCTCGTGACTTTGCCCTCGGGGATTTCTTGCACGGCGCGGTACACGGCGATGAAGAACGAGGCTGCCTCGTCGGTTCGCGCCATCGGAAAAGTGGTTTCGTCAACTATATATCTAGTAGAGAAGCTTACATATTGCTGGATGAACGAATGAATGCGTTGTGGCCATCGAGTTGTTGGGGTCTGTGTGTGAAAAGAGCGGACATTTCCAAATCCAGGTATTGCATGATTTCGGCATGCGTTTAACAGGGGAATGAATGGTGGCGCCCGGGACCTCGATCGGAGAGAGCAAAAGCACATGCACATAGTCAGTTGTACTGAAGCGCCTCACTTGTCTGTTCGTCCTCTTCGCCGCATTCTTGGCGTTATTCTTTCCCGTAATGCCCCTCCTCCACTAATTCTATGTACATTTTGTAGCGACCGGAGCTGTTTTTGGTCTCTAGAGTCTGTAGTCAAGTAGGCTAGCTCCGTGATTATTATAGTGACCGAGTTTTATATCTCGTCTAGGTTTCATTCAATTACAAACGGACTCCCTCTGCCAGGATCAAACCTGAACATTTCTATACTGTGACCCGCGTACTTAGGCCGAAGCACGACCTGCAATCGCGCGATACCCACGCAGACCAAGCCGAATGAGGCACTCACATGGAAGATCCATACGAAATAGGACAGACAGATTAGTCACCTATGCGAGCAAAAGGTTACTAGTTTTGCAAGTGTAAGCCCATATACATGGTACAGTTCTCTGCTATCTCACGCGTTTGTAATGTTGACTGGCAGTATATACCAGCATAGTGAAAGTCTGCCTGCTCATGAACAGACCTCACCACTTCTTTAATATGGCTTCCATGGCCAGCTTATAGTCCAAGTGCCTTTAGTCACCATCTCATCTCATGCAGCATCTCTAAAGGGCCATGCGAAGGAACTCAAACTCGCGTAAGGGGTGCGAGCGTGTGTATAACGGGCTGTAGAATGACATACTTACGGGATACTCCTCGAATTTGCAATGGGGACTTGCTACGGATAAAGCAACACGGTTATTGGTGGCAAACAGGTAAGTCATAATCACACATAGAATTATCGATGAACTCGCAAGCTGATTTTCATTACTAAGCCGCGGTTACATGATACCATAAGGGCTACGTCGATTTACCATTCCGCCGTCTGCCTCCCGACTTGCTGCGTTCGACGTGGGCCTTCAGGATATTTCTTGTTGTCACCAGACTGCGCTTCTGCTTTGATTTGGCCTTGCCGAGCGTCATCATGAAGTTCTTCCTACGGGCTTTCTCTTTGTTCGTAGTGGACTTGCCCTCCGCCTCTTTCTTCGACTTGCGGATAGCCGACGTGGATTTGTGCTCCTCGCGATCCGGCTTGCCTTCCTTCGCTAGTGCCACTCGTTCCTCCTTTGTGCTCTTCCGCAATCGTGCTGGCGCTTCGATCTGCTCTGCTGTTAACCCCTCGTCCATGTGACGAGCTTCCATTTCTTGTTTCCGCTTGCTAGTCCCCATAGCCTTATTAATATTAGCCTCCAACTTCAGTTCCTTGAGCTTGGCCAAGTCGGCTGGCGTCAGTAATTGAGTCGTCGCGAGCTTCATGAAGTCTATGGCTTCTTCTTCCCCTTTCTCTTCATCTATATCGTCTTCGCCGACCTTTCGCTTTTTGGGTTCAGGCTCAGCCTCATCGTCCGAATCGGCCACCCGGATCCATTCCCCGGACTCATCGCTGTCGGTTGATGCAACCTCCCAGTCACTTGAATTGAATCCGTCATCGTCTTCCTCGTCATTCTTTTCGGCAGCGTCGGGTTCCTCCGCTAGTCCTTTCCCGGCACGTTTCCGCTTCTTCTCTTCTTCTTTCCACTTCGCTAACAACTCGAGACCCTCGATCTCACCAACCTGCTCCTCGCCGAATCTTTGTTGCTTCACTTCACCACTCCTCAATCCAAGCGTCGCTTCTTTGCCACGATCCTTCTTCTTTAGCATTTCGGCACCTTTCTCTCGATACAGAGACAGAAGTCCCTTTGCTGCCATCATGACCCCCTTGTCTTTACTCTTGCGATACTAGAATTCGTTGTCAGCTGTTGCGCTTAAAAAGAGGCGTAAGAAGGAAGTAAGAATTCATGCGGATAAGTCGACACTGGAATGCCTAGAACCCACATCCGCTTCCAAAAGAGGTGGGTGAAAATGAAACGTACCTCAACTAGGTCTTGCAATAATGTCTCATTCATTGCTAGGGGTTGGCGTGCACCTTCACAAGTCAGCTGTCAGGTATCAATATATTTGAGGGTAACCTACAAATTTCACGAATAGCATTGATGCCAGCAGCGCACTGTGTTTGAGTTAGCCACAAGAACTTGATGATACTTGTTGACAATACAGTAGTTCTGAACTAAGGGAAAGCGGGAAAAACAAGGTTAGTACTCACAACTTCGACATTCGATGCTTCTGAGACGAACTCGTTCGCAATTTTTTGCAGCAGTACCTCTATTGTCTCAGGAGGTACAAGGCTGTGTGTCGCTTGCTACAATCAGTCAGGTCAGCATCTTGCCCCATACTAAAACAGATTAAGTCAGGGACAACGGCATCAATATGCGCGAGATACACCGCGAAGTTAGCAAAATCCAAGTAAATTACATACTGCGAGCGAAGCCATGAACGAGGTGACCGATTGTTGACGAGGGGTGAGGTGAGAGGTGAAATACGAATAGAGGGGTAAGATTGTCTGTGGGACGGGTTAGCTACGAGGAACACAGTCCGGAAAGCCAGTTATGGTAATCTTACAAGCTTATGGATGCCGACTAAACGGGTAACTAGCTGTAAGATATCAAGTTTCGTTTCCAGAGGAAATTTTGACTTTTTGTTCTGTAAGTGTTTTTCGAATAGTGCCTCGCAAAAACCCTGGGGGTCGAGCAGTAGATGTAGACTATCACATAAGTTAATATATTTTAGAACTCGTGATATTAGACCGAGTGGCGAGCAGCTCTAGGAAAGACTCACGCGGAAAAATTGAGCTGCTGGGACGCATTCTTTTTCTTTTCTTGCCTCTTGACTCGTTCTGTAGCCTTTTCTAAGACCTTCTTCGACTTCTTCGTTTTCTTGTTGATGCCGATCTGATGCTTGACTTTGCGGACGTCCACAGCCTCTTCGTCACTACTTTCGTCCTCAAAATCTTCTCGCTCTTTGTCACTCCCGAGAAAGAATCTAACGGCGCCTGCAACTGTCTTCAAATCATCGCTCAATGCAGCTTGTTTCATGATGTCAACTGGCTTAGCATCGTCCCAGACACGCCGTCTCCATAAATCTCGGACGACCTTGACCGCCCACATAGCTTTTGGCGTAGACTTGTCCATTACAAGATTATAGAGGGCTTGTTGTAGGGTGCGGTTAACTTTGTGGTTTTTTGCCTTGCTGTTAGTTTCTCGCACATCGCTAATTATTTTCTGGTAGAGCAAAGCTCTCAATGTTTTACTCGGCGTAGAAATGAGAAGGGACCAAAAAATTGGCAACAAGTAAGTGCTGTCTATAATATCCTTTCTCCTGAGGAGTGAAAGGCTCGAGACTATCTTCTCTCGAAGAGTCGAGTCGAGAGTCGCATGATGTGTTGTGAGGATGTCTTTGAGGCTATCGGCAAAGGTTGCTGTGATATCAGGGTATTTATCAGCGCAATGGGCGATCAAGTCGATATGTTCCCTGAACTACGCGATGTTAGGCTGGGCTCGTATGTTAGGTTCAGGGGTCGATGAAGCGAACCGTAACGAGAGAATCGGCATCTACACCCAAGGGGTCCGCAAGCACTCTTTCGCGCGCTGAGTCGAAGTGTTGCCATAACTCTTTGGGTAGGAATTAATAAGATGAACGTCCACGGGTTTTGAATCCAACCGACCTATAAATTCACTGAAGAGATAGGTATTAGTAAGGTCACACAAGAGACATTAGAAGAGGAATAGCCACCTATAGATAGCACTATTTGTGATAATCTTAGGGGGGAAAACAAGCGACAAAAAATTGAACCCACGTCTGGTATGCCAGAGGATCTTTCCTCAGCTTCCACTGGAGAATGGCGAGCCCCTCAACCTTCTCCGCCGCTGTCACCTTTCGCTTTGGCATTCTTTACTAATAATTAATGGATTACCGCCTACAGCGATCGTCCCATAAGATCCCTGATACAAGAATCACTAACGGGGGCGGATGTCTCTGTGTTAGGTTGTCGAGAAGTCCTGGGATGCTTTCTAGAGTGGACCTTAAAGCAGACACTAAATTTAGAGAATGGAGGCGTTCTGAGCTCGTTGGAAATGCGTGACGCCTACAGCTAGCAGCAGAGGAGATTCTGCGGTTGCTAGTCGCCGAGAACAAATACCAATTGGTAAATCAGACCCTGTAGCGGAATCAACGGTTCTGATGGCGGGGAATATGAAGCTGGACAAAAAGTTCACGCCAAGAACAATGAGAATCGCAGAAGTTACCAGCCAAAAATATTTATCTTATCTTATCGATAAAGCCGATTATTATTTTAGTGATGCGCCCCCACTACTTCGTACAATTACATACCTAACTTACCCTTCTACCTCAACCCTGGAGATAAACAATACCTACACATAGATACTTAACTCCCCAATTCTCTTCTCATATTAATCTGAATGTTTCGACAATTTGTAACTAACTAAATATGCGTTATATTTTGACTGTTCAAGTATCTTTTTGCACTCCGTATAGCGATACTAGTGAACAATGTCTAATCTGAGAGTATCCTGTTTATATACATCAACTCCATCTAAGCATGCTTCCCAAGGTCATTCAAGATATCTGCCGAAGCTTTCTCTGCCAGCATGAATGTTGGGCAAACAGGAAATGCGCCGGGGACCTTGGGGAACGCAGACGCATCGACAACGCGCAGGTTTCCAACACCGTGAACCCGGAACTTGGAGTCCAAGACCGCCATCGGATCGTCTGCGGGGCCAATCGCGCAAGTGCTCGTCGCGTGGTGAGAGTAGGCCTGCAGCTTGATGAATTCCTTCTGCGCCGCGTCTGTGCAGTTCTGGTTTATGCCGGGGCACGGGTGTCGCTCGTTGAAGGGGGTGATGGGCGCGCCGGCCGAGTTGAACGCCTTGCGGAACGTCTTCACGCCGTCCAGAAGCTCCGTCAGGTCCGCGTCGCCGTCTTTCGCGAAGAAGTTGAGATTGATCTCAGGCACCTGTTGCGGGTCGTTTGATTGCAGGTGGACGTACCCTGCTTGCGAGCGCGGGTTCATGTGCACCATCGCGCACTAGATTACATTAAATCAGTGAACCAATTATGAAGGGAGTTATGACTCTGCAGCACGTCATGCACTCACCTCGTACTCAGACGGGCCATAATCGGTCGGGAATCCAGGATAGAAACCTTCGAATGCGAACGAAGCACACCATGCTTGGATATTCCGGTTCTTCCGTGCCGTGGGAGTCTTGAGGAAGACAACAATTGGACCCGCCGTACCGTTCAGAGACTTGTTGGCCATTGATAAGAGACCTGCCTCGTAGTTGTCACCTAGATTCTCGCCCACGCCTGGAAGATCCTTGACCAACGGTATATGGAATTTCTCTAGTTCGTCTGCTGGGCCGATGCCACTGAGCTTGAGGATCTGAGGCGAATTGAACGTGCCGCCCGCGATAATAACTTCCTTTTGGGCGAAAATCCGGGCGAAGGTGCCTTTCGTACCGTTGTAGGAGGGGTCCGCCTCGTACTGATGAGGTCCCCGGAGAACTTCCACGCCGGTTGCACTTGGTTTCCCATCTTCCCAGTTGATGATTATCCTGGTTACTAAAGTCTCCAGCTGGACTGTTAAGTTGAATTTCGCGGGATCGGCGAGAGTCTTCTTGATATATGTATTCGTGCCCGCTCGTTTGCCATTTTTGTCTGCATGGCTAGCCAACGCAAAGGCTCCTATAGACTGATCACGATCGGGATCCAGAGCATTGACGTCGCGCGTTGCATCACCTCCTGCGATCTTGATGAGCTCACTTGCGAGTTTTTGCACATCTGAATCCTGTTTCATAAAGGATGGGTCGCTGATAGTGGTATTGACATAGCCGGAATACCCATGACCGGGAGTATCAGGCGGCATATACTCATTGGCTTCCATCTTTTCGAAATACTTGCGCATGTTGCTCGCTAGCCAGCCGTTGTCACCGGTGATATTTGCTATGTAGTTCCAGTCATCGTCGGCAGGGAGTGTGCAAATCCCGCCGTTATGCATCGCGCAGCCTCCGAGAGTCGCGGCTCGTGGATAGTAGATGCCGAGGCGGGTTGCACCCTCGGGTGGTTCAAGGCCAACGTAGAACGAACCATCGGCCTTGCGCCATGTGGTCTTCTCGTACTTAGCCTCGCGTGCTTCGTCATTGGAGTGCTTGACGAAGAAGTCCCATCGCGACTTTTCGTCGTTGCCCGCGGCGTTGAAGTTCGCTAGTTCCGAATAGTTCTTGTTGTTTCCCAGATCGACACCGGCTTCAAGTAAAGCCACACTATATCCAGCGCGAGCAAGGTTGGCTGCCAACGGGGCACCGCCTGGCCCAGAGCCTACTACGATGTAATCATACCTTTCCGCAGCGGCCTGGACAAGTGTTCCAGCGGCTACGAAAAGCCCAGCGGTGAGCAATCGACGAAGCATCCTAGAGTTAAGCCTGACTAGCACAAGCAGGCTTAGGAACACCGAGTCATTGTACTGGCCCGGGACAGTAGCCAGTTACTGCCATTTTATATCACAGTATTGGTTGCCTACACGCCGGCGCAACGGTTCAAGATTGGTATTGATCCATCCTTAATGGCACCTAGATAGCAGATCAATCAAAACACATATTACGTGCAGGTTTTCACGCGACAAAAGGCTGTATTATCCCCCGAAAAAGTCAGCACGGAAATTCTGGCTAAACGGGTAGCTGGGGGAATAAGGTCGAGATTCTGACGGGATGGGCACGAAATTGGAGAAGTCAAGCTGATAGACATTGTATATTTCCCTAGAGGCTGATATGAAACCCTATAATAGGTCATATTATACATCAGTCCTGTGAGGGGAACGAGAAGATGTCCTACGAGCATCCGTCCCCAAACCGCGAATAAGGCAAGTTTCCTCGATATCGACCCAATTATGTAGAAGATTCGGCTTCTAATATCCGTCAAGTGGCCTGACGATTCTTATCAGTTACTAGTTTCTGCAAGTTAGAATAGGAAACTGTAAGTTGGCTAAAAGAACAACAGCATAGTCTTCTAGTTCTAGGGACAACCAGCCCCTATTCAATTTGAGAACAGGTGGTGCTGATGAGGTCGATGTATACAAATAGATTCTTATCTATATACTAGCCTATAATCTTTCGTGATAAGAATTAGTATACCTAAGAAAGGCCCAAGGGAAGGAGATTATGACTCGTGTTTCAACCGGCTGGACTCTGCAAGTTTGGTCTAGCGCTCACACTATGTTCCGAAAGTGCGACAATCCGCGTAATTTTCTAGAAGGCCAAGAGCCCCACGAAAAGGTCAGCGCTTAGCCTGTAAAGGCGAAGTGACTTCATGATCACCCAGTGGCTTCGGCAATTCGCGGCTGGGCTGCTCAGTCCCGAGCGCCTTACAGGTGTAGAAAGCTTGTTTTACCCTTGTTGCACGTAAGAGCCGCGTCGGGAGGAGGAAAGTTGCCGGTTCGTTCTTCAGCAGCGAAACAATTAACACAGGTGACCACAGGAAGAGTGAGTTCCCATGATATAGAAAAAGCAGTGCTGATGCATGTTTACGTAGCTAGGCAGATGGCCCCAGCTACATGCAAGAAGTGGAATCACCAGCCCCCTCGCCACGGTTCTGAACTTTTGGCGCGTGGGTATTACATGCAGTAATGTAACATGTTGATCTCAACTTCCCACCGGGCACGACAAATAAGTATGACGCTTCGAAAAGCGTCGGAGTGCCCGGGGCATCACTCCACGAACCAAGGTCACTAAAATTCTTGAGCTCGCACCATAGAGGCGTATCCAGCTCACCGCATAGCCCCCGATGTCGTATAGGCGCTTTCATGTACGTAATTAGTGTGGAGAAGAGGGTACGCGACGTAATGAGAATTATGAAAGAGAAAAATAAAGATGGAGGATGTGAAAGATGAAGGACACAAGACCCTGAGGCATTTAAGAAAAAAGTTAACTTCCGCGACGCCCGACCACAACCCAGCCCTATCAACTCGAGTGCTTTAAAGTTTACGGACCTGAGCAAGTTGGATTCCGGCGCTGCGAGATAAGCTATAGCAGTGGTTGGCTAGGCTTTTAGGCGTGTTTTAAGGGTCTCTCTAGTATTCTCTCTTTAGTCTAGGAGAGGGAATTATTCGTGTACACTGTATAATTAGCAGTGGAACGCGCGATATATACACAGAGATTCCGAGAAAGAAGACGTGCCAGTGTCGGCCAACCTCTAGGCTTTCCCCGGGGCCATTCGTAGACGAGGACGAAGTCAGAGACGACGACAGCGACGACGACAACCACGAGCGGCTTAAGCAGCAACAGAGGAAAATATCAACGCTATGGACGACTCTAAAAAAGAAGATATGAAGACCTCCAACGCCCCATCCCCGGTGCTCTTAAGCAATGCCCTTTCCGATGGCGATATCGTGGGCCAGGTCCACGACGTGACTGATGTTGAGAAAGCGCGGATGGCGAACGGGGATGCTCACTTTCATCGTCTGGGCTGGAAACGTCTGACCGTCGTCCTCATCGTCGAAGCCATTGCGCTCGGTAGCCTGGGTATGCCTCAGGCCTTTGCGACGCTCGGCATGGTAGGAGGTACGATCCTCAGCGTTGGGCTGGGCTTGATTGCTATTTACACAAGCTATGTTGTCGGTCAGGTCAAGTTGAAGTATCCAGAAGTCCAGCACTAGTAAGTAACAACCAGATTCCATCATCTCCGGTCTAGTACATAGCAGATAAAGACAGAGACATGTAGACTGACTTTCGAACCCCTCCCCTGTAGTGCCGACGCTGGACGGTTAATGATGGGCAAGTTCGGGTATGAGCTGATCGGCGCCATGTTCGCCCTGCAGCTGATCTTCCTCGTCGGCTCGCACACACTGACGGGCACGATCGCGTTCCTGAACATCACGAACAACGGGGCGTGCTCGATCGTCTTCGGCGTTGTGTCCGCCATCATCCTCTTCCTGCTCGCGCTGCCACCGTCGTTCGCCGAGGTCGCCATCCTGGGGTACATCGACTTCGTGTCCATTATCCTCGCCATCGGCATCACCATCATCGCAACGGGCGTCCAGCGCTCGGAGGTGAGCATGGCGGCCGACTGGTCGGCGTGGCCCGCCGAGGACGCGACTTTCGTCAAGGCCTTCATCGCCGTCACCAACATCGTCTTTGCGTACAGCTTCGCCATCTGCCAGTTCTCCTTCATGGACGAGATGCACACGCCCAAGCACTTCGTCAAGTCCATCTGGGCCCTCGGCATCATCGAGATCATCATCTATACGTTGACGGGCGCGTTGATCTACTCCTTCGTCGGCCAGGGGGTCAAGTCGCCCGCCCTGCTCTCTGCTGGGCCCTTGCTGTCCAAGGTTGCCTTCGGCATTGCGTTGCCTGTCATTTTCATTTCGGGCTCCATCAACGGGACGGTCGTCGGCCGGTACATCCACGGCCGCGTGTACCGAGATTCTGTCACTCGGTATATTAACACGCCCAAGGGTTGGATATCCTGGGTGCTGCTAATTGCAGTCATAACGGTTGTAGCGTGGGTGATCGCCGAGGCGATCCCGTTCTTCTCAGACCTGCTGGCCATCTCCTCGTCGCTGTTCATCTCTGGATTCACGTTCTACTTTCCGGCCATGATGTGGTTCATGCTCATCCGCCAGGGATCCTGCTTCTCCAAGAAAAACATATGGAAGACGGTGCTGAATGCTCTGTGCTTCATCATAGGGATCGTCGTTCTTGTTGGTGGAACGTATTCGAGTATTGCTGATATTGTGAGTCTTCAGCCCTATTAACCACTCGGCAGATAAAAGTTTTAAGGGTCAAGGATCAGTCAGCTAACATCCGGTTACAGATTGACAGCTATCGTTCTGGGACAGTCCGAGGCGCCTTTTCGTGCGCTTCGCCTGAGTAGCCATCTCAATATTTGCTCGCCACTTTTACTGTGTAGAGTTCTGTCAATTCGGGGTTACTAGAAGGGTACACCCTATCTAGGGTATCGTTTGAATATTCGCTCTAAGTTACATCGTCAGTTTCGTAGCAGACGTAACGTCGGCTACCTGCAGGAGTTGTGGCAACTCAGCGTGTGGATTGCATGACGTGTATCGGATTATATAAAGCAAGGCCGTAACGATTGAAAGACGAGGTATGATACGATTTGTTTGGATAGAATATATAATCTTGTATACATTGGTAGCCACGTATAGTTCTTGTGGACTTCGGTACCCATGCCTCATAACTGCGCCCCGAACTAAACTGTCAACTCGCTGAGAGGAATGAATTCCTACTATAATGACTGTTACACAATTGACGATATTGTTACATTGCGGTGTTACAATGATTCCTTAATAGATGTTTAGCAGCCAATATAGAGTAACTTGTTGAATATATGTATTGTCTCAAGTAGGGCAAATATGTACAATGATTCCCAGTTTAAGAGCAAGGTCAATCTTCATCATGTACACCCGTCAGTGGCCCAGCCAATCCCTGCATACGTCGTCCAAGCAAGTCATCGGAGCTGTCGAGTTTAACAAGACTTCTCGATTTCTGCCCAAATCTTGTTCTTCCACTTGATCGCCTCTTTTTACTCGATGCGCCATTCGTAGCCCCAGCATCATGGTTCTCTCCGGCCTGGTCCGTTATTTGTTCAGCTTTCGCCTTATTGGTGTCACTAATCGTTCTTCCTCTCATCCTGGTCATGTTAATCTCAAGAGGGCGATCCTCATCCCCACTTGACTCTGTGCGAACCTGGTGTCGATGTTCAGAGCGTCGCTGTTCTCTTCTCTCGTGAGCCCCAGCACCATTAAGGAGGTCCTCCGACCACCGCGCACAGCGGTCGATCAGTTTCCATGCTGGAGGATAGAGTGTAGGAAACTGCGTAAAGCCGTGACTGATGCCCGGGATAAGCACCACCTCAGCAACGTCCTTCTCGTCAAAGTCGGTCACATCATCTAAGCCGTCTATGCCCTGCGATATGTGATGTGAGTGATATGCGTGTTTAACGCGGCGTAATCGACCGGCAAAGATGACCGTATCATCAACCAAGGGATCTCGTTCACCAGTTAGGAAGTATGTCTTAGGGAATCGCTGCAGAAGAACGTCAGGAGCTAAGATCGGGGACAGTAAGTAGTCTTGCGAGAAGTCCGGCCGGTTGTGCGGACCGATATACAGAATGATCATAGCGCGCATCATCTCTGGTGTGATAACGCGATCGTTGAAATAGGATATCATAGAGGCCATGGCCAGACGTGTGCGCATTGGCTCAGAGCGATGGGACAAAGATTGGTCATCCCGCCGAGACACTAGTGTAGGCGGTTGAGGCTTGGACCATGTTTGTGGGCTTGCATGCGAATATTCGGGATGTGAGTTTTGAAGGCTTGTATCCTTACTACCGCCATTGTTTTTCGCCTTGGCGTTAGATATTTGCGGGAAAGGGAACTCATCTTCGTCGTCGGACTGATGAGGTGTGCCAACTAGATCATTGTATTGCATGCTCTTGCGCTTCAAATAATTTTTGTTCGTAGTCCGCATCCTCCGGTCTTTGATCAATGACATTTGCTCATCAGACATCCAATTGCCAATGTTCATGTCCAGCGCAGGATAAAGTAGCACCAGACCACATGGGGTGGGGAGCTCTGCTTGAGCAAGACCTGATCGGCGACTGGCTGTGGCAGTCTCGATGACCATCAAAGTCATGGCTGTTGCAAGATTTCCGCCAGCGCTGTCCCCTGTAACTACAATCCTTGGGGTTTCGCGTCCAGACATACCTATGCAACGGCCTTTGCTCTTGATTATGGTCGTGTACACGTCGAAGCACTCATTAAGTGCATATGGATACGGATACTCTGGAGCCTTCTTGTAGTCAAGGCTGAGCACAGGGAGTCCTGTCTTGCCTGCCCAGGCGAACAGCTTGTCATCATTGCATCTCGGATCCATGGCGACGAATCCTCCCCCTGGCACATCGAGAATTAATTTGCTGATGTGTTCAAGATCAGAAACAGGTCCGTCATAGTAGAGCCAACCCAAGACTGGCTCTTTGTAATCGCTGGTGTTGGGTCGTGGTATGCGGATGGCTCGGGGTGGCCAGCGCGTAAAACGCGGCCGCATTAAGTTCTGGAGGGCGCAAAGATATGGTGTTGTTCCTTTATTCCAACTGACGCGCATGTGCTCCACGGTCAGCATGCCTCTTACTTTCCGAACCTTCTCGTCAGCTCGTTCAGCAGCCACAAGGTAAAAGACAGAGAATACGACGCTAGCAATGTCCCTCAACCACTTCTTCCTGATCTTCATCGCAGTCCAGAATCCCGCATCAAGTGCCGTCAGCACCCAGGTAGCACGGAAGTAGGCGGCATCGTACATATTAGCCATAGGTTCTGGACTCGCCAATCCCACCAGAGTGCTGAAATTCCGGGCGGCATAAAGGTACATCATAGTTATGACGACAGTTTGCCATACTGTCAGTTTTTTGGTCGCAAACTTGGACAGGAGCCGTGCAAGTGACGGTCCGTGACGGTTGCCTCTGCGCCGCGATCAGTTCACTATTACATGCATGGCGGGAATTTCGGCGTACCTGTAAAGATAAGCAGACCAAAAAGTCAAGACAGCCAAGACCTGAAGTCGGCGAGACTTGACAGAAGGTCTGCCAAGGACATGGTCTAACATGTTGTGCAGAAGAATCCAAATGCCAAATACAATATGTGAGATACCAGATGTAGCAATGCAAGGACGGAAGAGGACCCAGCGAGATTAGAACATCAATTAAAGAAGTGACGTCGGACTTGATAACCAATAACAGCTCCAGATGGAAATGCAAGACTATTTCATGATAAAATTCTGCGAAATGAATAAGTCATGGTTCCCCCGTGGGGATGCGGTAGATGCTGAAAGCTCTCGAGTCAGGCAGAAGATCACAAGCTAAACAATGATGGTACGAAAGTGACGGACAAACACAAGGACGCTAGCGGTGTCTCGTCCTAAAAGTGCACTTTGCTAGTTTTACAAAGTCTCAAATCTCGAATGTGAACTGACGAGCTGAACTGCGCTGGGCTGAGCTGGGCGACGTGTGGTTGACATAGCTGATAGCAGATGTTCGAGTTGGACAGCTAGGCACACACGGTCAGCTGCGCGACCTCAAACGGCGGCTTTGGCGACACCCGCGGAACCGAACTCATGGAGTGCGTACCGTAGAGCTTGTGACGTTTGCGTTGGTAGTGGGAGCTGACACTGACATGTGAAAGTGGTGTCTGCCAAGCTAGGGCTGGCCAGTGAGCACTCATCCTGACGACCCGCTGAAGGTCCGCTACCAAGTCCGTATAGGCGACCCTTGGGTCCCTACGTACAGTAAAGTGAATTTGTAGGATTGGAATGTGACCAGCCGAGCCACTCTCCCCACTAAGTTCCCCAAGTTTCCCAAGGTCTTTTGCGGTACAGAGAGTTCCATAGAGTATTCCAAGATCTCCGAAAGAGCCGAAAAGCTGGCACTATCAAAAAGTGAGCTCATGCTGGTTAACAGATACGGGGATTTCATGTAGTGAAGCGCCAGGTAAGGAGAGCTCGCGCCTGTACCTCTGGTGTTATCATTCCTTTAGCAAGTGCACAGATTTACAATATAACAAAGCGAGGGGAAGAAGCTTGCCTGTCGGCACTTGTCAACGATTGACGGCGGGAGGACATCACTTGAAACCAGCGAGTGGGGTGGTCACTAGGAATCTGCGCGGGTTGACAAGAACATTTGCGATGCTGAAATTCAGGCAATCATAATGATCGCCCATTTGGGTTCGTATTGTGCTAGTAGCAGCAAACACCACTGGGTCCCAAGATAGTAGTCCAAAATGGTAAGTTATACTTGAAACTAATAGACATGGCTGGACATATTCCGTGGGAATGGTACAGCCTCTAGCATGGTGAGAAGCTAGCACGAAGAGCGACGAGAGTGGCCTGTGATAGTCCTAACGTACAGCGCTGTTCGGTTGCTTCATCCATCGTCGTTGCAGGCGGCTAGGCAGCTGAATCGCTCAATTAGCCCAGGCGTTATAAGTATCATATTTATATCGGCTATTAGCTTCAAAAATTAGCTCGGGCGTCTCATCCTATTTCAAGCACGACACGGTCGAGCTTCTGGGAAAGCAATCCGGTAAGGCAGGTGATATTTGGCGTTTGAAGGAAGGGGTGCAGCTGTTGGCTCTAAGCCGTTCGTCTGACTCGCACATCGTGTGTTATTCCTTGGGTGCTATAACCTTGCAGTCGGCATCAAAGTTCCCCTCTCGGCGCTTACGAATAACACAACAGTGTCTATACAATAAGTTGCATCCGCATAAAAATCCGACATAGCCGCCTGAGATAGTAGTGATAGAGGAAGCTGGATCGACCGGAGTAACATGCAAGTGTGTGTAGCTGGACTAAATTGCCGAGTTGAACGACAGCGACATCGGACTAAAAGATAATTATCGATAAGAAAATGGGTGTAAGTTGTGACAGAAAATAACCAGGGCGCAAACCCGATGTCAACGTCGCAAGGTGGGATTCACGCCCTGCCCGCTGCTCCAAGTCTTCATCTTCCTCCAAATTTTCTTGTCTTTCTTCGCAATTCGTCCGCCGAGCCGAATTGGATTATATGGGACCTGACACATTGGCTTGACGAGCTTGAACAGAACAAGTTCTCTCGGATTCCCTTCGTCGTCACACGCATCAACTCGCCTGAGGGCCAACATACTCGACTTCGGGAGTCACTGGTTTTTGACTCACCAGCACTTCGAGTATGTATACAATCACTTCATAATCCATGTACATAGGCTCAATTGAAATTCTGTGTCTTTTTTCCACTTTTCATCTGTCCCTCAGTACATCCTAGCTGTTGTTGAGTATCGGTTAAATAACTGATAGAGCAGCAGGATAGTCAAGCAGACATAATCCTGACACGAGCGATTTCTCCAATTGCAATTGAATAGTCATGGCATTTCGACTATCAACCCGATCTATATTCGCCGGTGGCATCAGGAGTCTATCCTCCCGAGCCGCGGCCGCTACCGCATCTGCATCGAACCTCCCACCACAATTGCAGCAGTCCATAAATCGAGATGCTTCCCTCCCGAACCCCGACCCAGCAGATGATTCCCCGAGCTCGACTCTAGTCGCACAACACTTAAAACACATGGTAGCCACATATTCTCGGCCTTCTGTCGTATTCGTAAAGGGAGAAGGTTCTTACTTGTGGGATCTGGAGAATCGCAAATACTTAGACTTTACCGCTGGTATCGCCGTCAACGGTCTCGGCCATTCCGACCCTGCTATTTCTAGGGTCATCGCGGACCAGGCATCAACACTACTCCATACGTCGAATCTATACTACAATCCTTGGACGGGCGCTCTGTCTGAGCTGCTGGTTCGGAAGACGCTAGAGTCGGGGGCCATGCATAATGCTTCGTCCGTATTTATCTGTAATTCTGGGTCAGAGGCAAACGAGGCAGCCATCAAGTTCTCTCGTAAGGTTGGCAAGGTTATAGACCCCACTGGTGCCAAGTACGAACTTGTTTCCTTTCACGGTTCTTTCCACGGGCGGACCATGGGGAGTTTATCCGCAACACCCAACCCCAAATATCAGGAGCCCTTCTCGCCTATGCTCCCAGGCTGCAAATATGGTACGTACAACGACATTGGGGCGATCAAAGACCTAGTCACCGAGAAGACCTGTGGAGTTATTGTTGAACCCATTCAGGGCGAGGGGGGTGTCAATGTTGCAACCGACGAGTTCCTCATCGCACTAGCAAAGCGGTGCCGTGAGGTCGGGGCCGTCTTGATCTACGACGAGATCCAGTGTGGCCTATCCAGGACAGGCACTCTGTGGGCCCATAGTCATTTGCCAAAGGAGGCTCATCCCGATATAATTACTAGCGCTAAGGCTCTTGGGAATGGATTTCCCATTGGCGCCGCTATAACCAATAGCTTAGTAAGTGAGAAGATCAAGATTGGAGACCATGGTACGACTTTTGGAGGAAACCCAATGGCTTGCCGCGTAGCCCATCATATCGTCGAGCGGCTAGCACAATCCACACTGCAGGAAGAAGTGATCGCCAAGTCGGCCATATTCAAGGAGGGGTTTGAACAACTTCGTCAACAATTTCCTGACCTAATAGCCGAAACCCGAGGTCGTGGCCTAATACTAGGCGTTCAGCTAACCCAGGACCCAACTCCTATTATCAAAGCCGCCAGAGAAAGAGGATTGTTGGTTATCACGTGCGGGACTAATACCCTCAGGTTTGTTCCACCTTTGACAGTAAGCGAAGACGAGATACGATCCGGATTGCGCATCTTATCAGATGCCATCAAGTCAACTCAATGAAGGAAGGAAGGAAAAAACGACATAAATAGATATTAATGGGCATGATCCGTTTACATGCGGTAGACAATGTAATAACCCAAGATAGATGGCGTAACCTCGTCAGCCAATATTGCATCAACGTGGATACTAGGTGCCATCTCCTATTAAGCATATTTAGTCATCGGCAGACCTTTAGTTTCACGATGCGGTGAACGTTCCTACTTGTGTCGCAAACATAAGGGTCTGCACTCGCCCAATCCCTTTTCTTTGGCAAGACATCTAAAGGTCGGATGGCTTCTCCAAATGGCCGGACCTGGCAGAGTATTTCAGATATGGAACAGAGTAGTCCAGTAACCGCTTTTGTAGTGCCTTATTTCAGTTACACTATGAAGATCGCAAAACTCAAATGCCTGCCGCATTTGGCATCCACGAAGATCTGATTGGCTGTGACTCCTGGAGTACGACACAGGGTCTCCTGGTGACGTCGAAAGATACAACCACTTATACACATAAGACACGTTCTTCTCTCTTCATGACCCTTGAAGTGTTCCGTGAAAGAGCTCACACGCATCGAATCACACCGGGCGGCCTGTGAGCTTCTAGCAACAGCTTGCCTCCCCATTCACGTTGCACGGCGTAAATTGCCAGACGCGTGGGAGTTGCGTTAGGAGTGGCGATGTGAGTAGTCAGAATGAGACCCAACTCTTGGGTACGAGGACCAGCGGTCCTTGTTAATTAGAAATGGCGCGACCTGATGTGGGTTGTAACACGAGTCACGACCTGAGGCATTTAGACTCAGTGTGGTCCTCCGCATGCTTGCTTTTCTTCACTTGCTGTCACAAAATATGTATCAGTGCTGGTCAAAAGTCATCGCTTAGCTGTTCTCTTCCGTTTTCTGTTTAGAAGGTATATCGTCGATCCTGCGAAATCTCACTATCTCATCGATATTCTTGGCCAGTCCCTGACTCGAAGTCTGTACCTGGCGATCTGTGGTGGGTATATTTTCATGGGCCTCGCTCTCCACTTCCTAAGCGTCTGACAAGCGTCACGATCTTCACTCCGTCTTCATGTGTGTTTTCTTGCTAATTATTGGGACAGAGTAAAGTAGTCTATGATGACGTTGTCAATCACGTAGGAGAGTGGCTCCAGACTTGCTACTGGTCATATCGACGGACCAGTCGGCCACACTGAGTTATGTACCCAATGCAAGTATCCTTGTCAGTACTGTTAGCTGAACCACCTTTGCTACGCATTGGTATGAAGTGCATACCAAGCTT
Source organism: Xylariaceae sp. FL1651 (assembly GCA_025201745.1). Classification (NCBI taxonomy): domain Eukaryota; kingdom Fungi; phylum Ascomycota; class Sordariomycetes; order Xylariales; family Xylariaceae; species Xylariaceae sp. FL1651. The sequence continues at coordinate 1,367,529 of MU624231.1, forward strand.
TCTTGCTAACCCTATGTCATCTAGATTCCTCAGTGCCGCGGCGATCTCAAAAGCCTACCGAGAGAAGCTCTTCCTCAGGTAGATCTCTGCGGGGCTTTTGCCGGTTCACGTAAATAGAAATCCTTGCTCCTTTAAACAAGTATGCCACCACAAGTAGGTACCTACGCGAAAGGTGTTTTTTGTTACCAATTCCGGGAGACTTGGTAAGCACACATCATCAAGGAAAGCGAACGAGAAGGGCAAGGGGAGCCAGTGAGATATCTATCTCACCGCTCCTTAGCGCATGCACTCTCTCTGTATGCAGATTGCTTAGAAGACAAGACCCTCCTGTTGGTGTTGATGTCCCCCTATTTGTGGGAATGAGAGGCAATCCAGCCGGAACCCCAGCTCAACAACCTGAGCTGTCCATAAGATCCCGGCCCAGTAGGAAGAGCTACCCCGCATCCCAATGCTATGCAAGAGGAACTTGTTTGGCATGGACCGCAGCCAGTCCCATGTCTTGCTCTGACTGCAACGTGGGGTTGAAGATTGGAGGTGACAAGCTCTCAGCTCTACATTCACTATGTTCTATTCAAGCCCCATAGCATTCTTAGTATTGTGTCCCTTTCTATTTCTTACTCTCTGTCCCTTCTAAGTTCTTACTTTCTATTTCTCTTTTCCTATAAACAACCACCTTTTCCCGCATTCTCCAGAGATTGTCTGTTCCCTTCAGACTTCTCTCACCCTTCGCCAAAATGGTTCACTTATCCAAGATTCCCAACGAGAATGAGCTCGGCACTCTCCCTGATTCCTTGAAGAAGTTCAATTTGCATCTCAGCAACGATGATGACAGCTTCACCACCAGTGTTTACGGCTCCAAGTTCGCTGCTGAGGATCTCCCGAAGCATGAGATGCCTGAGGGCGAGATGCCTAGGGAGGTCGCCTACCGCATGATCAAGGATGAGCTAAGTCTGGATGGCAACCCAATGCTAAAGTGTGTATGACCACGAGTGTCCTGGCGGAGAAAAAGGGCCGGTAAACTAACAACAAGTGATATAGCTTAGCGTCCTTTGTCACGACTTATATGGTGAGATTATATCTTTGCTTCCCTGCTCACAGGGCCAACCCGTAGGCCGGAGAAACGCAGCACTGACTTGTAAATTCAGGAAGAGGAGGCCGAGAAGCTTATGACCGAGTCGTTCTCCAAAAACTTCATCGACTACGAGGAGTATCCCCAATCAGCAGACATCCAGAACCGTTGCGTATCCATGATTGGGCGCCTCTTCAACGCCCCCACGTCCGACAACAGCGACAACGGTGCGGTGGGCACGTCGTGTGTCGGCTCGTCCGAGGCCATCATGCTCGCGGTACTGGCGATGAAGAAGCGCTGGAAGAACAAGCGGAAGGCCGCCGGCAAGTCCACCGAGCACCCCAACCTCGTCATGTCCTCTGCCGTGCAGGTATGCTGGGAGAAGGCGACGAGGTACTTCGAGGTTGACGAGAAGCTCGTCTATTGCACGAATGAGCGGTACGTCATCGACCCTGAAGAGACGGTGGACCTCGTCGACGAAAACACGATTGGTATCTGTGTCATCCTGGGCACGACCTATACCGGCGAGTACGAGGACGTCAAGGCTGTCAACGACCTCCTGGTGAAGAGGGGCTTAGATTGCCCGATTCATGTCGACGCTGCTTCTGGCGGGTTTGTTGCGCCTTTCGTCGTTCCTGATCTCGAGTGGGATTTCCGATTGGAAAAGGTTGTTTCCATCAACGTATCAGGCCACAAGGTATGAATCATGGCAGTTGAGTCTTGTGTAATCCGGACCTAACTGTCGGCAGTATGGCTTGGTTTATCCTGGTGTTGGGTGGGTTGTATGGAGAGCAGCCGAGTATTTGCCTCAGGAACTCGTGTTCAACATCAACTACCTCGGCGCCGACCAATCTTCATTCACGTAAGTAATTTCGAGAAATCTTTTCATATCTATTTCTACAGGACCGGGAGTTTTGAGTCGCCAAGAACCTTCTGCCCTCCCATTTTCTACTTCATAACTCCCTAAGCTGTTCGAGTTCTTACTATAACCAACAATTACTGACTTCTGGTTTATGAAGACTCAACTTCTCCAAAGGTGCTAGCCAGGTCATCGGGCAGTACTACCAGCTGATCCGACTAGGCAAGAAGGGCTACCGCGCAATCATGTCGAACCTAACGCGAACAGCCGACTATCTATCCGAGGCCCTCGAGGCGCTGGGCTTCGTGATCATGAGCAAGAAGTCAGGCGAGGGCCTCCCACTCGTCGCCTTCCGGCTGCCGACGAAAGAAGACCGCCACTACGACGAGTTCGCGCTGGCGCACAAGCTACGCGCACGGGGTTGGGTTGTCCCTGCGTACACAATGGCCCCGCATACCGATAACCTCAAGATGCTGCGCGTCGTCGTGCGCGAGGACTTCACCAAGAACCGCTGTGACGCGCTCATCTGCGACATCAAGCTCTCGCAGGGCCTGCTGGAAGAGATGGACAAGGAGACTATCAAGAACCAGGAGGAGTTCATCCGCAAGCACACTATGAACAGCGATCAGGCGAAGCATAACCACCCTAGGTTCCGCGTAAGTCTCCACCTCTGGCCGAGTTGTAGGACAATAGGCGGAGAGTCTAAGTGTGATGCTAACCGTTCACATAGAAGGAGAAACACTCTATCCAGGGCAAGCATGGAAAGACACATGCTATCTGTTAAACGAGATATGGATTAGATCTGGTTTTCTGGTTCATAAGAGAGCAATGATTTGCGATAGAGCGTATCGCTAAGTACACTAAGACTTTTGGAGGGCTTCACGATCGATTAGCGAGTCTATTCTATACTACGTTTTGCTAGGTCAGCCTACATGAAGAGCAAATACAGACTTCATTTTCCAAAGATCCTCTACTGTCTAGTTGACCTTCTTTTGTGATGAATGGACTGAGACTACCGAACGACGTATGGCTCGTAACTACGCATCCATTTTCTAGCACAGAATGCTCAACCAATGTAACCCCTCTGACAGACTTATTTAATAGAGTTCTAGTATGCGTTTTCAAAGGGATAGCTTAACTCTTCTGGTATATCTACGCTCCTGCATCTAGAAACTAGCGAGTGTCTGCAACACGTTACATTATCATGCCCAATGCTGCTGTTATACTAGAGTGGCATCAAAAGCGAAAACCGAAACAGCTCGAAGCTATTGTCTAGAAGTCTGCCGCTACGCAAACTCTATATCGTCGATAAATAGGCGGTATTCAGAAGAATGTGGAATGACGGCTCGAGCGCTATAATGGGTACAAAAATGTCAGTTAGTGGAAGGCAGAAATCACAGTATTTTATTGAAGCTTAAAACTTAAGTGCACTTATGCACATTCGTGGTGACTTAGTCTCTGGCTTTAGATTCATTTCCGTAGCTACAGATTAATTATCTATTTATTTATTCTATTTGAAAAGTAACTCTTCATCGCAAAATTAGGGTATAGTCACAACTGATTTTGTTTGTAGGATAGTGTTGAGTTATAGAAGCTACCATTATTCGTTAAAACGTGTAAAAAGTATTGCGCCATCTTTGCCTGATACCAACTAACTGATCCCTTTTAGATTAAACTCATTCATCACCAATGTCGTACGCAGCGTAAACAGTTCCATGGAGAGTTTATCAGTTCTAGCTGTGAGTTATAGTCTGGACATATCTAGGAATACCCTATGTCTAGAGCAGCAAAGAGTCTATATATACACAAAGACTATTGAATGCCCCCTTGGAATTTTATACCCACTGTTCAGAGACATTCTCAATCTCCTTTAAGAGCTCTTCTTTTCTAGAATCGGAGCACCAACTCCCCATTACAGCTTCCTTCGCAATGTTTTCCCATTCTCTAACATTAAGGTCAAACGCCTCCTGCAGTGCGCAGTAGTTTTCCAATATGTATCCACCAAAATATGCCGGATCATCGCTATTGATGCTGAATCGGATACCGGCGTCCAACAGTTTTCTCAGCGGGAACTCTGATATCGAGGCAATGCAGTTCAGCTTGACGTTTGAGAGTGGACACATAGTCAACAAAGTCTTCTGCGCCGCAAGCCGACTTATCAGCTCATCGTCTCCATCGATGATAGCGCGCACGCCGTGGTCTATGCGCTGCGCACCAAGCACATCGAGCGCCTGCGCGACGTATGACGGCGGTCCCTCCTCGCCAGCGTGGACCGTCCGTCGGATCCCGGCCGCGCTCGCAGCGTCGAACAGGTCCTTCCACATCGGCGGCGGGAAGGGCACTTCGGACGAGTCCATGCCCACAGCCGCCAGGGTGCCGTCCGAGAAGTAGGCCGCCTCCCTCGCCTGCGCCAAGGTCTCCAGCGCGCTGGGCAGGGGTAGATGGCGCATCAAGCACATGATCAACTGCGTGCTCACGGCAAAGTCAGCCTCGGCCCTCGCCTGCGCGGCCTTGATTCCTGCGACGATCGTCGCGAGCGCCACGCCGCGGACCGTGTGCGCCTGTGGATCGAAGAAAACCTCTGCGTGCCTGACGCCTTGCGCCGCGGCCTTGCGGAAGTACGCATACGCCAGGTCCTCGAAGTCAGATGCCTCCAGCAGCACGGTCATGCCGATGTAGTAGTACCTGAGGAAATCGTCCAGGTTCGTGAAGCTCTCATACCGCCTGTGGAGTGCCTCTACAGAGGCAAATGCTGCATCCGTCGAGGTGGGCAGTGGAATCTTGTGCTTAGCTGCGAGCGCGAACAAGAGCTCAGGCTCAAGAGATCCTTCTAGGTGCACTGCAGTATCCGAAATTAGCAATTGCTCTGTTTGATCAGATGCATAAGGGGCTCAAGAGCATCTATAGACTTTCAGACATGAAACTAGCCCGAATGGGAGATTCCTGCTCCTGAAAGAGCCCAATCAAGGAGGAAATGACTCGATGAATTCCTACTGTGATGCTCGCATTTGGGCAAGGCTGCGAGAAACCGGTGAAGCGGATTCTGACACATTCTTTCTCAGGAGTGGACGAATATCCCATTCGCATACGAGTCATGAGGCACCGAGTGGCGTTTACAAGCAATTTAGCTACCAACGCACAATTTTGCGGCAAGGCGGCTTATAGATACTCATTTCTATTTTTCTCACAGCCATCTCACACAGTCCTGTCAGGACTCACTTCGCCGATAGGCGTTGGAGGCAAGTAGGCGCATCTGCAACTAGCACTCTCCGCAGTGAACTGTCGGAGTACGCCGTGCTCAGAGTGTCCGTCGTCCGCGTGAACCCGCTCTGACGTGAAGCCCACAGCGCACACGTTCGCGACAGTCGCAACTGATGCAGAGTCTAAAATTAGCACGAACTGTTCCATCCCGTGTACTATTAGACCGACTACGTTCTGTGTCGAAGAAAGAGATGAAGAAACGTCGATCACGAAAAGAAATGTTCCAAATGAGAGAGGGACGAAAAGTAGCAACACTCTAGACAAACTTGAGTTCTACGACGAATCGGATGGCTCTCCATGGTCAAGCCAATAATACTCGGCTCCGTTCCGATGGGAGCGAAAGGGAGACCTTGATGCGAGGGGACTGAGATAAAAATAACATGATGCGCTGTTTCAGGACGACACAAAACAGGACCAGGGTACAAGAGATCGTAGCAAACATTGGTGGCAAGCAGCGATCTGCGGGCCATGGCAACTCATTGTTGCCTTCCAGTAGTTTTGTGGCACGACAGGTAAATCATTTCGCCAACAGGAACCAGAAGTTCTTTTGGCCAGGTTAGTTTATGATCTTCGGTTGAGATATCGTTCGTTCGAACTTATGCATGTCTTGGGATGAAGGAGTGATGATACATCGTCATGCTACAAGGGGGAAAGATAGGGCACCCGTAGTCTGCATGGGGAATCTTGTGACAGTTCTCCCGGGTTTGTTCAACGTCCTCCGTCCGCTCCCCGCAGTCTCGCAGGTCTGCTATCGGTCCTGCGAACTGTCGAGCGGGTTTCCACTAGGCGCTGCCAGGGACGGGACGAAGCGATGCAAGATGTGTTGCTATTTTGAGTCCTAAACCATCCAAGATGAAAGGAAACACGCCTATTTGACGGTTAAGACAATACGAGGAAATTGACCCTGTTCGTTTGTGGTTTGTGACGTGCATCGTCGCGAAAAACGAAGCGTACATGCCCACGGCCTTGCACAAGGTGTCTGCAGATGCACCAAGTTCGCAGCCAGGGTGACGAGGACAGGTCTAAGGGTTCAAAAATAGAGCTGGTGGTGTGGCGCCCCAGGTTTGACGTGCTGCTGGAATACTTTGCCGAGGACAAAACGCGAATACCTTCATGTTCGTCTCTTCGAGTTGATTCCCTTTGTTCAGTCCTCTCCCCAAGAAAGACCTCGGCAACGAACGCAAGGACTTATTTTTCGTATTTCTGGGGTTACCACCGACGAGATCGTAACGTTCTCTTTTCGGCCGGGACCCCTGATTTTTTGCAACCCTAGCCGCATTAGCCGCCGCAGAGGAAACTTGGAGAAGTTCCTGAATCCTGGATCGAAGATGCTGCAATTCATGCAGGCTGGGTTTCGTTTGGAACTTGCGGCTCTCTGTTACTAAAATGCACAGCAATAATACTATATGTCTGCGTAGTGTAGATTCCCCATTCTAGGATTACGACTATACGCTTCCTGGACACACAATCCGAGGACCTACCGATATAGTAGGGGGCAACACTACGAATCGGATGATCTCCTCGCCCTCATTGGAAGTAGTGTCGTTGGCCTATGTTCGTCGGCGATGGTGATACACGTTCGTTGCTTGCACCACATGGGGAAAACATGCTTGTACAACTAGTGTCTCCTCGACCACCTTGTTTCGCGTACCTTGGATGCATGGTAGAACGGCCGTGGCACGACGCACACGTACTACGTACCACGTCGACATATGATGCGCATAGCAAACACAAAAGCCTCGGTTGTGCGCACACCCAATTGGTGGATGCTCGCACTTCTGAGAAGCCATGTTACGCCGGCGAGAGGCTAGGTAGACCTAAGAGCCAACCGCACTACTGCCGGGAGAAAGTCGCCTGGAACTGCTGCGTGTCGGAGGCTTACCCGACTCCTCATCCAGGGGCTCGGGAGTAACTCGTGCTGCGCGTACAGCACGGTTGGATGTATTTCAGACCGCACTTCTTTGGGGAATATAGTCGAGAAGACACTGTAATGTCTTTCAACGGATCTAGACCCTAGTGATACATTAATCTTGTGTCCTCTCTACGGTTTGACCTCTAAACTACTGTGTATGTCGTTGTCACACCAGCGAGACGGGATGCAGGATATTGCATACCCCTCATTTCTTCTCTTGTTGCTGCTGATCTTTTTATGACCCGCGAAGGATGTGCGGAATATGGGATGTTGTGCTTGCGACTCGACTTTTCCGGGCTTTCGTCCGTCTTGCTATTTATCATGACAGGTCCTCCAACGCAGGGGTACTGCCACTAACAAGCGCATTGTTTACGCGGTCGGTCCGATACACATAGTAGCTATTGCTGATCATAAGTAGCCTGGCTCGCCTGGTGCTCATGAAGTACCATAATGTTCGGCGATCGGCTTCGACCTACTGTAAATGGTGCAGTAGAAAGGGTCTATCGGGTCATATGCTTCCTTGTATAGAATCGGTACTCGGTCAGTCCCGCATACTGTATTTGCTTTACGTTCCCGAGAAAGACTGCCGCGCCAATGTAACCTTATACGACTTGATGGGACTATACTGGTAGGATGGCCTGCTGCAGCTCGAGGACAGATGCGTAGGCTGCAGCTACCCGGCTGGCAGACCAACCGTACAGCAGCCTAGACGTTCCATAGAACCGTGATAATGGTAGAGATCTGGACCGTGCATCTGAAACAGTCCTGTGGCTTAGTATTCATGTTGCGTTCTCGGAGCTAATTTCGTCACGGCCGTCGATGGGCTACCCCTTTAGGGCGAGTCTTAGGTTCTGGCGCTAGACAAGAACAGTTGGCAAGGGCTTTACTACAGGGGAGGAGGCTTTGGTGAAGAAGATATTCGATGTACAGTACTTTGTGGAACCGCGCTTATGTGTGGAGAAAAGAACAGGGGAGAAGAGTCTTACCTGATACAGTAGTAGTATACGATCGGGGAAGCTTGCAGAAAGAGGAGCACGAGACAATATGCTCTATTGGCGGTTTACAGAACAAATACTGGAGCGTATAATAAGACGCGTGCATAGAATAATCTCAATACCATGAAGACCCATTTACAATAAGAAGCACTTAAGTAAGGAGAAAAATGGCCGCGATAGTCGCTGCATAGCTTCGGAAGCTCAAGGGAAAAGGAGCAAACGTGCCAGCTTCTGGAGTTTAAAGAATCTCAAAGACTGGGGGTTGTTAGGTGTTCAGGGATCCTAAGCGATCGTTGCAGCAACGTATCGACAGCATACTAGGTATCATGCACGTGCAGAAGAGGCGGCAAGCTGCTGTATCGTGATGCTCATCTTCGCTAGTCATGTTACTAGAAACACACCCTTTCGCCTTCTGCGAGCATCAATCCCTTGCCGCGCGAACTTATAAGTAAACTGCCATGAGCCCTGTCAAAGGTGTTGGCCGGATCCATGGGAGCTGCTCTCGTCCTTTCTCGGCGGGTGGCCATCTAGTGAAGGCTTCTTCCCTCTGCTGATGCCTTGCGGCCAGTCGGAATGTGGGAGAACCCTTGCTAACGGCGCAAATATGGACAAATGCATGGCTGATGCGACAGGTCGCAAACACGAAAGTTGCAATATGCATGCTGTCTTGTATGAAGATCATGGTAAGGGTAGATCGCGCCTTTTGGAAAAACAACAGTTCTATATTGGTCTCGGGTTCAAGCATGATGGCAATGTTTGCTATGACTGGAAGTAGAAGCTAAGCTAATGACAGTTTTCCCTTTCTTTTTTCTTAAGACGACATTAGTTTGCATGATTTGACAAACGCCACTCTGAAAACGTGGCATTCAGTACATCTTGGTTTCACATTGCAATCTATTTTGTACTTTCGACATGTTTGCCATCTGCATCATGAAATCCGGCTTGGGCATTGGCTGGTCCGGAGCATGCCGAATGATGGATAGCCTCATGCAAACTTCGTGGCGACTCTCACGCATGACAAGCAACTAATAAGAAAACAAGAGTCCAATTTACTACTGGCCCAGATAGTCATGGCTCCCAATCCTACGCGTTCTCCATGGCATATTGGCGGCGAGTTACAGGGGAATCCGGCTGGTGTCAGCGGTCGAGAGATTTCAAGCTGCTAATGCTAGTTGCCGCCGATCGCACAATGAAACTACATGCCCTAGAGGTATTTGGCATTAACCGCGATCCTTGCTTGCCAGGACATCCTGCGAGAATTTAGCTCTGTATGGTCCCGCTAAGCTAAAGAAGAAAGAATGTAAGGCGTGGAGAAAACAGCTGCAAGCATGAAGTAGAACAAACCCTGCAGGTGGCCGTGATGACTACAATTGAAGATATACTAAGACACGGCTGGTGCTGTAACAGATAGACGAGTATGAACTACCCTGGGGACGAAGGAAGATTTCTAGAAATCCAATAGAGCCGATCTTAACTAGTCGTCGCTTGAACTTCCGTGAGCCGCAGATAACAATGCAGAACACCGGCCCATAGATTACAGGCCTGCCGTCGGGAAGTGTTCCGGTACCGTCCTATATTTCCAAGGGCTGCAACGTGGCCCGTCTCCCGTATGCTACCGAAACACACACAACCTACAGCACGAAGTCGGTTCACACCATCCCATGCACTTGTACATGTAGAGCTCCTAGTGTTACAAGCTTTTATTCTCGTGTAATTTGCTTTCTGCAAGATGCACCCTTTCCCCTATCTCACTTGTGTCAGCTTTTTAGTCCACATAGACCCGCAATTTGATATTCCAATCCCTTGTGGCTACATGTATATCTATCTAGTGTCTACGCACATCGCCGTAATGCTCAGCGCGTACTTGGCATGGATTGGTATTATGATTGACCGAGCGATGGTGTTGAACGTGACCATATTTGGGCTAAATCAGTAGTCTACTCTAAGGTGGAATCTAGTAATCTGTATAAATATCTCTAGTAAGCCCAACGAAACCAGAGGCGTGGTGCGGCGCAATCATGAAACGGCCGGCTTGAAAAAGCGTCAGACGGCGAATCCACCAAGCTCGCCTGCCAGAAACATTCTAGCTTATAGCATACCGGTAATCGCTATGCGGCTAGTATGTGTAGGTATCAAGACCGCACACATTTGTTAAGATAATAGACAACTTAGTGTATTTACAGAGCATGTATATTTGAAGGGGATTATATAGTGATATAGGTTTATATCCCTGTCGGGCCACGTTCGTGCCGTATAGGAGACATATTATGCTGCGTAAATGCGACGCAATATAAATAATGACAGGCCAGGATTACAGTTGCGCGCCAGAGAAAAACTTGTGCGGCTTACACGGTAATAAAGATTCAATCGCGGCACTGCTCGGAACACCCTTGGCGGCCCAACATCCGGGCCCAGCTTGTAGTCCTCCCTGTCATGGTCAGGGACCCGGGCTTCGGAAAATGAAGCTACGGCAAGGGATGACAGCGTAGTCGCCCGAAGAATCGCGAAAGTCCCCTTCCCCTGGCGATCTTAAACGTATTGGATTGCCTGTACATGGTACTTGCCCGTGGCCAGGTCTCCGGTTGACTGCCGACACAATTTACCAGAGTCTGGAAACTCTTGCAATAAATTGAGCTTTATTGACGCCGAGATGCCACTCAGAAGTCGTACCCGAGAGTATAGAATGCAATATCGTAACTGATTGCTTCAGTGTTAACCCCTTTTTCTAGAAGTACTTTTCTCACTTGTACCAGCTGAGCCGGCTCCTGCCATATATGATTTGTTATAAGGCGCTCATATTACCCTCAGATATAATCCTCACCTACCGGTCTTCACCTACGTGTACGATGACAGGCTGAATCATCACGGTGTCAATGCTGCAGCTCCTGGGGGGTCCATTGCTAGTGGCCTACTTTACGGCTGGTATTTCTCAACATGGTTTGGCCGTTCTGCAACTGTTGCCAAATGCGGTCGTTGACTTCGATCTGGGCAATATTGGTTGGTACCCACCCATCCAGGCAAGGTTACGTGTACACGTAATAGGAGTAGCTAAAGACCGACCTTGACTTATACGGTTTGTTTTTGCTGAGCCTTGAGGTATTTCCCAGCAATAGCACTGTTCTTGAAATGGCCCTCGTGGTGACCCTCGCGGTGGCCTTCGTGATAGCCCTAATAGTAGCCTTGCCTAAAGCCTCGTCTGGTAGAGTACTGTTGTAGATACGTACGCGGACAAGACGAGTGTTACATTCCTGTAGCCATTGTATCCTGATAACAAATTTGAAGTAGTTGCTATACCAGATTTACGCTCTATCATCAATACCCAGCTCCACATGAAGTCCCAAATGTGTGCCCGTAGGAATGCATATGTAATGCCTCCATGGACACCAATGCTATGCCAAGTAGCATTCGGACATTCCCTTCAGGCACGTCCTGGGGCAATGCGTAAAGACTTGGGGGTGTCACCCTGTATGGACACAGTATTATGGCCCTGCAAGTAATCCATTATCGAATTGCATACCAAATCCGGCGGCAGTAAAATGGCATTTCGTATAGCCCCAACTGCCGGGTCTATCATATCTAATATATCTACTCGCTGTGCGAACACTGCTCCCATGTAGACAATATGTAGCATCATATTTTGTTTGAATCTAGTGAATCCAAGCAGCCGGGACCACGATGTTTAAGCTGCTGCTGAGCTGACATTCTAGGGCATGTGATTATGACCGTGCTACAGATAGCTTACTGGTGTTCGTAGGGAGAAGTCTCACACCTTTGATATAGCTTCACTAGGCGGATCCAATCTGGCGTTATGATGAACGAACGCGGGACCAGAACAAGGACAAGAACGCGCGCTATTACATAGACAGCAGATCATCATTGCATTAAGTCGTTGCTAATCCTTCTCTCACTTCGTACGTATAGCTACATGTTAACTATGCTGCAACAGGGTTGGAGCGCAACGGAATACTCCACCCCTGTCTAGGCTGGGATCTCTCCATTGCGTGGACGGTGGGCCACGAGCTACTGTAGATGATTGCGGCACCATGCAGGGTAGTATGGCCTGCTTGCTTGCTTCTGGTCCCAACTTGTTTCTTTAGCTCTACAGGTAGTCCACGCTGCGTGGGCGCTGTTTTACTGTATATACTGTGAGTAGCCCTGGAAGGACCCAAAGCTAAGAGACTTGTGTAATCTTGTAATTAGTTCTGCCCGGGCAAACTACATACTAGGTCCCAGTCTTGCAGGTGCTTGCTCGAGCTTCCGTATCCCCAGCATTGATGATATGGGAGCCCAGAGGAGGACCCCATGAGGGGCAAACTAAACAGCACCGCTGCAACAGAATCTTTGGGGTTGAGACGGACTGCCGCCATCGAGTAACGCCACCATGTCTAGTACGTTCAGCAGGGACATCGCTTCTTCAGCTCGCCTTTCGGGCCCCCAGAAGATAAAAAAAGATCTTGTCATGTACAGTAGATCAGTCGGAGAATTGTGAATCAAAACACTTAATGCCCATCTCTAAGGACCCCGTGAGGTTGCACTCGAGCGCATTGAGCAAACCATTAAGCTCGAACATCCATTCCATAAGTAGCACTTTCGGTGCCGGTACGTTTCAAGCCTCTCGTCCCGGCGAAAACGTCTGCGACCCTGCAGCGGCCGAACGAGCCCCCCCGGGATGTCACGCGGTTTCCTATTCGAGGCTATTGTATCCTTGCGCCATGTTTGATTAAGGCGACCGGGTAGCAGTTGAAGTGACTTTGTCGGTGCTAGCCTGGCCTGGGCGAATGCTTGTCGTTCGGCTTGCTGTTCGGTGACCATGAAGATACTGCGACCACTATAGTAGAGTAGGTAGTAGGGAATCTCTGGTGGAAGGGAACGAAGCCCGGTCGTCAGTAAGCCAGGCGAGTGAAGCTCTCATGAGGCTCACTGGCAGGATACACTCGCCACACCCACACTCACGCTCACGTATCTATGAATAAGCAAAATATATAGAGTTTGAATTATAGAGCGATGCGCTGGGGAAGAACTCCATGCGCCAAACATGGGCCCCCGAATGCACATCATTTTCCGAAAGGGGGTTCGCATTCTAATGATAATGGCTGAAGTCTCGACTCTCGGGTCAAAAGCCTTTACCGCACGTTCTACGCTAATGTATGTGCAAGCGCGACAGCTCTCCAATGCGGAGGTCACAATGGAGTTGACGATATCAAGGACTCATTGTCACGGGAAAAACACACATCCCTAGAACACTCCCAACTAACCAGTCTCCCATCAGCGACGCCTATTGCCGCATAACTGTGTCCGCAGTCTGAAGTTCATTTTTAGGTCAGTCTGGAGCTATCAAGGACCAGTCCCGGCGGTAGGGGGACAGGGGACTCTGTTCCAGCGCTGTACAGTAGATCGATTATATGCAATAGACCACTTCTGTATAGCCTAGCACTTGACTAAGTAGACGTGGGCTCGCGGCAAGGGCCAACACCGAGAAGGACAGTACCGTAACTGGCTCCTATAGTAGTCCCTAGCTCCTAGTTCCTAGCTCTCTCCTGGACGGGGAGAGTGAGTGAATGGGTGGTGGAGATCCCAGCTGGCTGCTACTAGTGACGGCACCGATTTCCCTCCCTGTTGAATGGGACGTCGCTCGCACAGCACACAGCACCAAGCACCAAGCACCACAAGCACCACCAGCAACCAGCGCCAGCACCCGATCCGCCATCACGGCTTGCCTTGCTTGGGCCGACCAGCCAGCATGGGTCCAGGGATCAGTTCGAGAGAGGTCAGGGCCGGACTGGCCCACCTTGCTCGAAACACGTTGTTAGCGTCTTGGTGTCAAGGAACTTCAGTCCCAGCCCTGCCCGGCGCCCATGCTCGGTTTTTCCCTAGTCTTGTGTCCCAGTTACAGGGATTGTTCACAACCATGGAGCAGTTGAAGGATTCACCCCTCCAGATTATTATATTTCCGATTTCTGCTCTGGCTCACAGATGCTCCGACTAACGCAGATGCTAGCTTCCATGTTGCCTGTAGGGAACTCCATCTTCACCTTCCGTGGACCGACTCGACTTCACGGGTCACGTCACCCGCTTTCCTTCTAATCATAATCTTTTTCATATTCACGGTTTCGTCTCTATCATCCACTCCTTCAACTACGGCCATACCGACGTGTATCTATGTTGATGATCCTTTCTTGTTATACGTGACATCAAGTGCCTATCATCCTCGCCCTTCCTATTTAGGCAATCGTTCTCTTGCTTTACGACATCTTTAGAATATGCCTGTCGACCCCTGGGAAAGCTGTCAATCAAGATACTGAATCGCCCAATGTCCTCCTAACTGTTTGGTGGCCGAGATTCTCCTCGAACTGATAAGGCATCGACTTGCTTGAGGCACTCCGTGGAAAGACAACCTCTGGCTCTACTAAACGACCAAGGCGCGAGAGAGGGTAGACTAGGTACAGCGGCATTGCAGCAGCACAGCGCTGCTGCAATCACTGCGAAGCGCTGGACATCAAGACCACCTCGAGTGAACCCTGAGGAGTGTTGGTCTGAAATTCGACTATTATTCTGTGGCATCTGGCGCGAGGGTAGCCTCAACCCCTCGCTGCAGGTCTTCCCGCCTCATTCATGCTCAGTCCGACGTCAGAAAAACGATCATAGGCGAGCGAGCCTAAAGAAGCCTCTGCAAATTTGACCATCCTTGTTGGGCCGTCTCTTTAACTTGCGGGCCTGTATGCTTGCTCTACTTGGTTGGGAAGTCATTGAAGGTAGAACGACATCAGCCTGTCGAGGGTTGGGAAGCCGAAGAGTCGACGATGGCAGCTTCGTCCCACAACTTGTTCCCTCGCTCTCCGACACGATCGTACGACTCTTCATCAGTATCCTCTGCCACTTCGCCTCGGCCTCAAGTTCATTACCTCAATACTCTAATGGGGCCAAACGTCAGGTTAAATCCTACCCACACGCCTCAGCCGATAGGGATTCCGCCCCTACCTTCTGTTAGCCAATCTTCGTTCCAGCCGTATACGCCAGTGACTGCAACTTCAATGATGGGACGAGAATCCCTACCATCCACCGAGTCGGTGGCGAGCACGCCAGGGCTTTCGAGCGCACAGTTGTCGGCAAACGTTCAGGCGCAGAAGCGAGCGTATCGACAGAGGAGGAAAGACCCGAGGTATGTATCCTTTCCATACGCGCTGTTGCGCCTTTGGAGCCTCTCGCTCGACTTGCACTTTAGTCACGATGATTCTTGGCTTAATCTTCCACTAACTCTGTGTCGTACTGGTCTAGCTGTGATGCTTGTCGGGAGAGGAAGGTCAAGTGTGATGCTACGGAGACAACCAGTTGCTCGGAGTGCTCTAGTCGCAATGTCAAGTGCCAGTTCACAAAGGAGACAAACCGCCGAATGTCCTCAATTAAACAGGTCCAAGATCTAGAGAAGCAAGTGGAGAGGGTGCGGAGGGAGAATAGCAATCTTAAGCGCAATTTGGCCGAGCGAATGGGCGGAGCCCACATGGACATCGACCCCGAAGGTGTTGATCAGGTAGCGCTTCGCCTCCCCGATCCGAACTCCGAACCACGGAAGAGGAAGCGAGCGTCAGCGATACATGACCATACACGGGCGCGAGCCCCTTTCCGCAGTGTATCCAAGGGCCTTCTCAAAGCTCCAGCGCCATACCGTCCATGGCCAAACTCTGCGTTCTTCGACCAGGTTCGACCGTCGCTACCTGCAAAGTTAACGACAGACAAGCTTCTGGCAGCTTATTACGCGGCGGTTCACGTCATGACACCGGTGATACACTGGCCCACGTTTCAGCACGATGTGGACCGGATATATCAAAGTAACGACCTCCGTCAAGTTCCCGCTTCTTGGCTCTCCATGTTCTTTGCCGTCCTTGCGCTGGGAAGCTTGTTTAGCGCAGACTCAATTCCCGATCGAGCGTTGCAGGCAGGCGAATTTATGGAAGCTTCGAGGAGTCTTACAGACCCTTGGGCTGACGACTTTGTCTTGGATGACGTACGGGTTTTGTTCTTGACATCACTTGCGCTGAATGAAATGAATCTGAAGACCGCCGCATGGACGTGGCTAGGAAAGGCTGTTCACAGTGCTCAGGACCTAGACCTTCACTTGGAAGTTGGAATACGCTCAAGAGTAGAGGCAGACATGCGGCGTCGAGTTTGGTGGGCGATCTATATTCTTGATCGAACATTATCATTACAACTAGGGCGCCCCTTTATGATCGATGACGCTGACTGCGATGTTGCGCTACCCGAGCCCTACGACGATCATTTGCTTGACCCTGATGGGCCAATACATCCCCATAACGCGAGCTCTCTCACCCAATTTCTACATGCAATTGTTAGTGTTGTCAGGTCGTTCACCGCTTTAAGGAGAGCATTTTCTGCTCCGGTGATTGAGCGGCCACGACTTGCAACCTTTGACAACCACTTCAGTGCTTGTCAAGCCCTTTTCCCTCCTGTCTTTGAGCCGAACAACCGGGAAATAATCGCTCCTCATGTTCTCATGCCGCTCGCCTATCTTCTAAACGCGCGCCTTCAGCTCCATCGACACAATCTAGCCCCGGCGTGCCCTGCGGAGGCTCGTATGGAAGCTATTGAGCAATGTATGTCGATATCGTATGAGACAGCTCGTTTGATGGAGCGTTCCAGCGCACCTCTTGCCGATACCGCTACTGCTCTCCTTGTTGCACATATTTTCCGTTCAACACTTTTCCTACTATTTACTGGGTGCCGAGAGCAAGCGATAACGTGTCTTCGAGTGCTCAAGTCTGTTAACGAGCGTAGGGACATTACAGTCGCGTGTGGACGTTACCTGTCCTTTTTCGTCCAAACACTACATTCCAAGCAGCAAGAAGCGGCGGAGCATCTGCTGCGTCCGACGATACCCGGTTATCCCCCACAACCTGTGCCAATCGACCATCGAGCTATCCAGGAATATCTACTGAGAGATGAAGAGCTTTTGATTTACGTTAGCGTTGACATGCAAGCCAACGCTGAAACTGCGTGGATATGGGCAGGGGCAGAGCGAGATCCTCCCATGCCCTCTCCCCAAGCAGTCCGAGGCCTTGCGGCAGTCGAAAAACGCACTGGATTGACTGTTGAGGAGCGGAAAGACTGGGGTGGTTGGGACAATCTCATCGAGCTCGTGAGAGGGCTGGCACCAACAACAACCAGCACGGTATCGAACTATGGGGTGGCACCACCTCCGCCCCCGACACAGACTTTACCCCCGATCAAGATGGAGCAGGCAGCAAGTATACCTCGGAGTGCTACCACAGGCCCTGACAGCAGCAAAAATAGTCCCGCCCCTGGTGCCGGCGCGGCAAACCGGAGTACAGAGAGAATCAGCATCGCAAACATCATCTGAGAAGATCTATGGGATTATATACATAGACCGACTACCAAGTGGATAATTTCCTTCGATACGAAAACGCCTAACGAGCGAACGCGAAACGTTTGATATTCCATTCGACCCGACTTCATGGACGAAACATGTTGAAGAGCACACGGCGACGCATTGATACGACTTGTGATTACGATACCCCTTCGTTGCATTGCGAGCGTACAAAAATCGGCTGAGCATTCTGACGGCATAGACCACGACTTTTTCGGGGGTTCTCTGATTAATGACATCTTGTGCGCACTTGAATTTTGCACTCGTCTTATTGTTTATCTTTCTTTAAACATCGCTTTTCCTTGGGAATTTCACCTTTTAACATGTCGACGATACCATTTCCTTGATCTCAAGCATCACTTTCTCCTTTTTTCTGTCACCATAAAAAAATTCAGTTAATCAAGCATGTTTTTTCCTTTCATTTGCAATTAAATGTCCGATGTAATCTGCATTTTGACCGCTTCTCTTCTGTAATGTAATATAGTGGTTTAGTCGTTGATTATTATTGAGGAGCAGGACACCAGCATGAACGAACGAGCCGTAGTGGCTCAAGATCATCAATTATTGTGGCCTAAGATATATATATGACTAACCAGACAGCGAGGCTTCATTAGTCCTGCTGTATGTGTTGTAGCATATCAAAGAGTCAGACGATAGAGGAGGACGTTGATGACTGGACGCATTTGTATACTATTAATTAAACTTAAGTACGAGTAATCGGTAAACCGCATATCTAGTCACACCACCAGCTTCGCGGTCTCATGACTACGATCCAACAATCTGTTTTATTGGAACATATCTGGTTGGCTACACAAATGTATGGCTCACTCCATAAAAACTTGGCTTTGCCCCTGTGAGATTAGCTAGACCTTGGATTTGAAGGTCCTGGCATTGGTGCCCTATATTACACCTTGCTATTCTGTACGGCAATTGGTATACGTCTTGTTCCATGTCCATCACAATTTGCTTTGAATTCTACATTATGCTCGATTGACCTCTTAACGAGACAATTTCTATGGGTCAGTATGAACTCATTAGTAGTTAGCTTCAGATGATAAAAAAAGAAAAGAGAAAATCGAGAGAAAGAGAGAAAAGGGGGAGCGATGATCAGTGCAACCAAAATCAGTGATAGAAGTGACCCATTCACCAGCATCCCCGATTGAATGCCACATTTGTCAAATAGCATCAATGATTATAGTGTGTAAAGAAAACACAGTTTGCTTTTCTGTTGTAATATCATAGTCTTGTATTACAAGTGAGGCGTTCGCTAGAATTATTCATCAGGCTTAGAAAAGAAACAAAATCGATTAACGTCACTCCAGACCAGACTCTTGGCAGCCCAAGCTTATACCACAGCCATTAAATATAGAAAATAATCACAGATAGTGCGGCAATCCTAAGCCTCAAGGCTCTCCAAAGGTGTCAGCCCAGTTCGTAATTTTATCAATGTAACTTAGCGTTAGATTTCTTGACCAAAAAAAAGCGCTATTGCAGCAGTTTGCCCAGGCAAACTATGAAGGTCTCAATTCTAACAATATATTTCAAAGTCCTTGTAAGACATCATTCTACAATGGGAAATCTGTCAGGGTCTACATATACCACCTTCGCTAACTAGTCACAGAAGTCGATGCCTGACCAATAAGGGTTGGAGGTTCTAGAAGAGCACTCATTGCTGGGATTTGATAGAACGAAGATTCCTTGCCTTCATCATCTAACCCACCTAGGCAATAAAATGGCTGAGAAGGGTCACAGGCGGGGGAGTGATGTGATGGCGGGGCATTTGCTACTAACAAACTCATAATCGCCTTGGCTGGAGCTTACGATAACACGCCAACGGGCCAAGCTAGGCGATAAGCACTAATTGTCGCATCGCTATCGGGTTTTCCGATAATGGCTATCATCATAGGGTCAACGGGGGTTTTTGGGTTTAACGGAGCGTGAACGGCGTCTGTGCAGACCGTGCTTGGTACCTATGATATGTATGTAATTTTAGGTGCTGTGCAACCGACACCTGCATATAGACTACATCATCCTTCATGCACATGCCACACACACCTTCGTTGACTCGTCTTCTTGTTTTTGTTCATGTTCTTCTTATTCTGAGCTCTTGTCTTGTGTGTACTACAGCCTCTCCCTTTCTTTCGTCCATTCTCGCCCTCGAAAAATCATTCCAAGGGCCTCCCTGCAATTGATGTCATTACCAGCTCGACCCGACTGCTGGGGAACCGCATCTACATTCACGACAGGCACACGGGCGAGATGCTTGCTTGTGATGCGACATGGAGCCTGAGCAAGCCGCGCCCTTGGAAAGGACCACGTCGCAGTTATCTTCCGTCTCGATTAAGAGCGCCAAAGGCCATCCGTCTCGTGCTAAATCCCGTTCTCGAAAACTGACTTCGCAGCCTTCGAGCTCTGCGTCGTCCATTGCCGCCTCGGATAAGTCACTGACCTCTTTCCCGTCCTTCTCCCCCCAGTCAGCGCGATGCGACCAGACGTTGACACCAGATACCTGCTCTGGGATCGTCGATGCCGTGAGAGACTCATCGAATCTCCAGAATACTATTTCTACAGTAGAGAGCTTAACCACGACCGAAACGCCAAAGACCTCTCGCAATGCCCTGTTCGACGACTCCCTAATCGCTACTCGAAAGATACCCGGTGCGCTCCACCTTTCGGATGACGACCATATCAAACGACTTACAGCCAAACACGGTCCCGTTAACCTCATCCGCCAGATTGCTGAAGACTTGGCCCAACGCGATCTGCAGATAGCTAATCTACGCAGAAAAGCGGACAACCGCGAGAGAGCTCTGAGAAAAATCATACTGGAATGTGGACTGTCAAACTTGGAAATCGAAATTAAACTTCGCTCGGTGGAGCAGGAACTGAAAGCGCAAAATCAGTCGAAACGTGATCAAGATGAAGGCTTGTCGAACATGATGAGTGATGCTATGCACGACTCAATGTCACACACGTCTTCCTATGCTGGCCTAGGCATCAGTGGTAGTGATGAGCTTACTCTCAGGGCCAGCGGGCCGAACACCCTAAAAGATAGTAGCAACACTGGAAAGGGGACTATGAGAGGCTGGAAGGATTACCTTTGGGGTACTGGCACGAGTAGAAAGAACAGCAGAGCTTCAAGTATCAATGGTGAAGGAACTAAGGCCGCCATAAGGGCACCAACAACTGGAGATCGACGACCACCTATTCAGGAAGACCTTTTCACCCCGCCGGAGGCTGGATCTACGCAAAGCTCTAGTCGGGCCTCAAGTATCTATTCTGTGCAGGGCACGAGAAAGCCTTCAACTTCGCTCGCAAGCATGGCTTTACAGCTCGTTAGTGGAAAGGCGCCAAATCGCGATTCGGACTCCCTTAGGGGACGCCCAGACTCAGCAGGAAAGGGTAAATCTTTGCGGACTTCTTCAGTTACTAGCACCAAGACGGGCGCGTCAGCTCGTGCAGTCTCGTCGCAGGTCGGACCCAAGGCGTTGATGGCTATGCGCCGGCCAACGCCAGCATCCGTGAACCTAGTCCAACGTTCTCAACACCACGAAAGACGAGAAGGCATGGCAACGTCCCCTGATAGTTCAGCAGACACAAGGCTAGATAACTACGGCCCTGTCGAACTGGACACGATCCGGTCTCCTGAGGGGCAACCACCAACCTTAACGCACATATACAACAATTACAATAATGCCGAATACCTTACAGATAAGTTCGGCTTTATCTATGACCAGCGTCGGAAAATGAGACAGCGGGAGGCCGCTCAAGTGGCGGCGCAGATGAAACGCGGAAGCCGAGCAGAAATGTTGACAGGTGGGAGACCTGGCATTTCACCAAATCTATTGGATGATAGCGCAAGCTCGAACCGCGAAAGTGGAAGTGATGAGCGGCCAGAAACACCAAATTCGGCCGAGGATGCTATTGACCAAGCCAGACCGAAGAGATGGCAGGACTATCTGAAGATCGCGACTATCCCCACGGAGCTCCTCTCGCACACCCCTGTCGCTACTTCTGGAATGGAGGTCCTTGAGGGTAATGAGCAACCCAGGTCACCTGGCTTGATCACGTCAGATGATCGTGGCTTTTTCCCACCACCCAGTACTATAGCGACTTTGAATAGTCATTCGGCCACAAAGCCAAATGAAGAGGCGTCTGCAACGCTCGTACATGAGGATGCTGAGCCTGTCAAACTGCTACTCAAACAATTGAGCGACGTCCACGACGCACTTCAACGTGATAAATCCATACGCTGGAATGAATTCTTGCGTAAAGTCAGAGCTGAGCGTAGGAGAGAGGGTGAGGCAGCAGCTGCTGCCGCTGCTGCAGCCGCTGAGGCTCGGTTTCAAAAGGCGCCTGTCATGATCCCCGAAGCGAAATTGACGGATGGCGAGACGATTGGTATCGCTGATTTAGGCGTTAAAGGGAAGGTTGGCCGGGCGAAGTGGAACGAATTTCGAAACCTCGTGCTTGGCGGCATCCCAGTTGCGAATCGTCCTAAGATATGGGCAGAGTGCTCTGGTGCTCTATCGAAACGCATTCCGGGATACTATGAAGATCTGGTTTCGTGGCCTAGCAAAGACGACGACCCAGTAGTGATCTCTCAGATCGAAATGGATGTCAATAGGACACTGACAGACAATATCTTCTTTCGTCGAGGTCCAGGTGTCGCTAAGCTCAGTGAAGTATTGAAGGCCTATGCTAGGCGTAACCCTGAGGTGGGATACTGCCAAGGTATGAACCTCATCACGGCTAATTTACTGCTTATCATGCCATCAACGGAGGAAACCTTTTGGGTTCTGGTTTCGATCATCGAGCTTATTCTCCCTCGAGGCTACTACGACCATAGCTTGATAGCATCTCGCGCCGACCAGCAAGTCCTACGTCAGTACGTCACAGCGGTGCTCCCGAAGCTTTCTCACCATTTAGAGTACCTAAGCATAGAACTGGAGGCTTTAACATTCCAATGGTTTCTAAGCGTATTCACCGATTGTCTGTCTGCGGAGGCCCTCTTTCGTGTCTGGGACGTCGTCTTGTGTATCAGTGATGGTTCTACGTTTCTATTTCAAGTTGCATTAGCACTCTTAAAGCTCAACGAACAGCAGCTCCTTCAGTGCGACACCCCTGCCGCGATTTACACCTACATCAACCACCAGATGACGAATCATGCAATCAGCATTGATGGCCTGATTCAGGCCTCAGAAGGCCTCAGAAAAGTTGTAAGGCGCGAGGAAGTCGAGGATAGGAGAAATAAAGCGATCGAAGCTGAGAGGCAGCTTTTGAAGGAACGTGAGGAACATGCGGAGCTTTACCGTACGCAGAAGTCAAAATCGGCACCAGCTCTCATAACCGAAACTAGCGCTTCTGCGATCTCTAGTCCATCACCTAGTGCGATGCGTATGGACAGCGAAGGCGGAAGCATTGCAAGTTTGAGTGCCATTGACGGCGAAGACAGAGAGGCTCTGCCATTGAATATTGCAACTCCCACACCTATCGAGGAGGAAGCATCATTTGGACTGGGCTGATCTAAGAATCGAAAGTGTGGTGGACACTCGCCAAGGTAGATGCTATTGCTTGTTCATCATGATATCTTTTACTGGCAGTTTGGTGTTAGTAACTTGCCGTGATACCCCAAAAATTGGTTTCTTTTTATTTGTTCTGCTTTGCTTCTACAGCATGGCTTGATACCAAAAGGCGTTGATGAAGAAGAATGGATGTACCTAGCTGAGCAATCAATACAACTGCATGGGTGACCTATTTGGTCGTTATCATTGTGTATGTGCAATATTCTTACTGGAAAGCGCATGATTGTACGATGCTCTTCCATCGTTGCGTTGAATTTTTTGACTTTTTGGCTAACAAAATAAAAACATTTGTTAGCCGGCGCGGTGCCCGAAACGATGCAACAACAAGCTCTATCATTTAAAGCAGCTCCGCGCATACAACCTCTCCATTCTCCCCACAAGTTAATCCATAGCTCAGGAGAAGCGTTATTTGAGGCGGCCCGATCGTGATTCTCACCGACAGGGCACATACTGATCTATATGTCATATACGCTAGGTTTGATCTAGGCGTGAGTATTCAAGCCTAGTTCTTAAGTAGACTATGAGGAGAGCCCAGATATAGAAATACACAAAAATCTAGTGCCTGAATTTGTAAGTTGCATACCATGTATTTTGGAGTTCCAGACGAGGACTTTGCATTTGTTCACTTTTAAATGAGAAGACAGGAGCCCTAGATAGCATTTTCTCTGAAAAAAACAATGTCTACTTACCACTAAGAGAAACGTGATGTTTGTCCGAGACGGAAGCCACCTAGCGATACCAGCAGCATTCTACCAGAACAGAGCTTCTCTGATCATCTTTCGTCCTGAAGCTCTGTAGCCAGCGAAGACTGGGCAACAATAAAAACGAGCGTCGAAAATGCCACAACAATAGTAAAGATCAAGGCAAGCTGGGGTTGCTAATGTCAGTATTGACTCTTCCCTCGACACGTCTGAGAACGTACGTATGCATTTTGATCCCACCATCCGTCCTCTGGTCGTTTCTTCGGCCCATACCCGGCTGAAGCCCAGACCAGTACCAGCATTCCGATGATCAGGCAGATTACCGCAACCACCAAGAAGGTGAGGCTCGCCTGCCATGCGTAGATCTGCATACTTCTAGGTCTAATAGCCGCATCACTCGCCGGGGTACCGCTGCCTTTCGCCTGCCCGTCCTGTGCCATGCTCCTACGGATTAGCTCCAGCCCATCCCGGTGCGCAGATAGCCTATGTAGTCGTAGCCCTTGCTGCATGGCTATGAGCACGGCGAGCAGCGCGAATATGATGCCGCTGTACCAGAACGCCTTGACGCTCCAGGGTTTGTCCTCGCCGTTGCTCAGGATGTCGGGCCAGCTGCCCGTAGAGGTTAAACAGCCCGAAATGAGGCCACCCTATTCCAGCCAGGTGGTTAGTACACATGTATGTAGTCAATCATGCGGTGACCATCGTCGTTAGATGATGCAGAGCAGTGCCAGAAGAATCAAAGTTGCCTTAACGTACCACAACACCGACAAAGTTCAGCTCCTCTAGCTTGTGATTCATCCACGTCTTCGTCCGCTCATCTCGCTCTTCCGGGTCTGCCGTATTCAAGATGATATACACCGAGTCGTACGTCGTTGAGCTCGGTGCTACCATGCCACCCCGAAGGATATTCATGAACAGAAGACTGGCGCCAGTACGACGCTGTAGCCGGAACTTGGTATTAGCAAATACTGGGCTTTCACGGTAGTCTGTTAGCATACTTTTGAGTGGCCACTTTGCCGAGTGCCTCGGACATCGCCTAGCAGCGGTCGATCAGACATCTTAGAGGCTGCGTGTCATTGATGTACTTCTCATATCGGTAAACTCGACAATGCTTGTGACACTTGATAGACTGCTCTGGTCTGCGGGGAAGTATAAGTGAACGCTGGTGCCCATGACGTTATTCCACAATGCGGAGACGAATGTCCTTGGAACATGTCATGCGGAGTTCTTATGGGGTAGACCAGCCTGCGGAGTATGCTTTTCTTGTAACTGCGGAGGGTGATGCAGCCAAGTGCGAATAGGATGCTGCGCTCGTTGGAGAAACCGATTCGCTTGTACATCTATTTCTTAACTAAACGTTACCTCTCCTAACATCGCCAGCGTAGATATGGAGGATATGTTGCTTCCACGCAGCCTAAAGCTCATATGTACTAGGTTTATTCTAACACTTCCTACGTCGAAGAGTAGCATTCCCCATGAAAATAGGAAGGCTGATTTCAATCTCAGCGCAGTATAACGAATGCTACGTGCTAAAGGGATGGGCAGATGGTTGGGTGGGTGTTCATGTTGGGTTGCGACTTGGAGAAAACCACATACTAAATACTATCATCATGCGCTTACTAAAATGCAAGATGCACATTAGAAGGAGGTATTTAATACTTTAAATCTATGATAGTACTGAATATACAGAGCGGTGGCTAGCGGTGCTCAAGGCCTGCAGCTTCAATATCGATATCTCAGGATCCAAGGGCTTATAGTACAGCAGAATCGGTGCCTTAACGAACATCCTCTCGAGGGAACTATTACTTATGTAACGTGAAGTCAATTTTGACATCGGGTTGGGAGTGAGAGAACAAGAAATTAAAAGATGAGTAAACAAAATCTCGTGCTCGACACCCATGGAAATATATATATATATATATATATTTATCCCCATGTTGCAGCGGGGCATCCTTTCAGAGAGCTGCCCTCACAAATGGCTAGCTTAATTTCATGCCTATACGGTGATTTCTCAAAATCTTTCTGGTGCACTGATTACTTGTAACCGGATAGTTGCTCTTTGCGTCTAATATCGTCAAGACAGCTGACGTTCGCAAGGCTTCCCATCAGGTGGCCTTCGATGTAACAAATAGCACAAGCCTCTATTGCAAAGACGTCTATTTAAAGACTTGAGGATGTTTTATGATAAGGGTGAACCATACAATTGGTTGCATAGCACCATTTATCAAATATCGCGTCAACATGAGGCTTGAAATGCAAGGAAGCATAAAGTTCAATTCCACCAACCAGGAGAACAGCAAGCAATCCAACCGCATGATGGTGTGAGAACTTCAATAGATCATGCATAGGCAAGGATGCTCGCTGACATGCTACCCACAGGAGTTGTGCGAGGACCCTGCTTTTGATGACTAACCTCCACTATCACAAATCGCTACAGCTGCAGTGTGACCATGACCAAGATCATTCGTCCAGGGTATAGACATGCCAAGTCAGGATAGAGAAATTATTAATCACCGTCTAGTCTTTGCCACCATTACTTAGTCCCAGTCTCCAACATGTACTTAATTCTTTGGTACGGCTGTAGTTGACGCGATACGATTGGTATCTTGGTATGGGATGAGAAACAATCTGACAATGCGTTCAATCCTCACCTTTCACCTGTTCTTGCAATTATGCATGCAGGTGTCAGCAATGTTTTACTATCCGACAGCTCAAACTTCGTTACTTGAGCACATATTAGTTGATAACTGGGATGCGTATGCCTCAAACTTTTCCTCGGCTATCACGCCCTGTACGAACTACGTGACGGAGGTCGGCGATGCTGCAACGAACTCTGGACGCACGACCGCTGCGCAGTGGCTTCGAGTTGTTTTCCACGACTTCATCACCGCGAATGTGAGTGCTGGTACGGGTGGCGTGGATGCCAGCATAGGATTCGAGACATTTCGAGACGAAAATAAGGGGAGCGCCTTCAATGACAGCTTCACGTTCTGGCGGCCGTTCGTTAATGAGTTTGTGCCTAGTAAGCGCTCTGGTAGCGTCGGAGATTCTAAGAGGAGATGACTGATCTCTGGCGTATAGTGGCTGATCTTGTCGCGTTGGGAACTGTCATGTCGGTGAATCTTTGTGGTGGCAAATACATACCTTTCCGGCCTGGGCGGATAGATGCCTCGGCGGCAGATCCTACGACAGGTGTACCTGAGCCTGGGACAAGCGTAGAGGAAACACTTGAGCAGTTCGAAAGAGCCGGCTTCAACCAAGTGGATGCTATCGTCTTGACGGCGTGCGGGCATACCCTAGGGTAAGTGAGAACAGCAATATTTTGCTTAGACACTTCCTCCATGACAGAAGAAAGAAGCTCAATAGCACCAGGTCGGTGCACCACGGCGGCTTTCCAGAGGTTTCGGATAACTCCACAGTTTCCGTGAATAACACGAATGGCGGAATTAATTTCGACTCAAGCCGCGGCGTATTCGACCCCCTCGTCGTTCATGAGTATATTGACGGGACAGGGAACCGAGGCGGACCTTTGGTTACAAGTTTTAACGTAACCAGCAGATCCGATCTCCGACTTTACGAAAGCGACGGAAACACCACGATGAAGACGTTATATACTCAAGGGGATGGTTTCCTAGACACATGTGTGGACACTATGAGCCGTATGATTAATACAGTGCCAGCGCATGTCAGACTTCAGGACGCTGTACAACCAATCAGTATTAAGCCTATTAATGTCACATGGGACATAAATAGAAACGGCCAGCTGGCATTATCTGGAAGAGTCAGAGTATGTGGCAAACTTCAAGTATAGGAATATGGCTGATATGGAATCCAGATTCTAGACCAGCAAGTAGTGCAGAGCAGGCCCATTACCATAACATTCGCAAATGGCTACACGAAAGGTCTGACCACTGAAGACCTATCAGGCACATCCGCATTCGGTGTGACTCAATTTGCCTCTTTCTCGATCGACCGTTCCAAAATTAAGGGGTCAGCGTCCTTCAAAATTATCACCGAGGGCTTGAAAACAGTAACATTTAACATTCAAGATAATTATTTCATTATACCGAGTCTAACCACTGTTACTGGCTCCACCATAAATGTCACTGTAGCTGCTAGAAAGGACTTGAAAAATGATGGCTTGACAGCTAGAATCACGGTACCAGCAGTGCAGCCGTTGACCCTAGGCCCAAGGATGACATCGGTTGAGATCGAGCTCAATCAGGGAAAAACAATATCAAGCGATTTTGAGTTCTGGCAAGGAACTTCTGTTCTTGAGCCAACTACTGGGGCAGTGAGCGTACGGCTTTTGAAAAACGAAGAGACACTTGATACCCTGCTGCTGGATGCTGGGATTGCTGGTTGGTGAGCTTTGGTATTCTTCTTACTATGGCTGCAACACGGCTAGATACTTGGTTGTTTTCTACTATGCTTCTATCACAGCTGTCTAGGATGTATATGTCGGACCCCTAAATATATATGTATATTCATATGTATATGTGTGCTCTGGAAGCTCCCCCGAGTCTTAACTAGCAATGTGAGAGTCATTAAAGTAAAGAAATAATAATCGATTGTCAAGATAACTGCATTTATTTCTAAGGTAAATGCAATGATACATTCTCTCTCACTTGGCAGCCGAGGTCGAGTGAAAAATAGTTGGAAGACTTTCACCACCGCCACTTGTTACTTGCACTGCCGTTGTACTAAGTAATAGCCAGTAGCTACTGCATGCACTAAGCAAGTTAAAGGTTAAATAAATGTATTAAACGCCAAAAAAAAAAAAAACGTAAGCTATTAATTGCTATAAAATAACGTAAAATAATATTATATTCGTTATTTTTATTGCTTAGATCTAGCGTTTTAGGTGATCGGGGTGGAGTCTTCCAACTATTTTTCACTCGACCTCGGCAGCCACAACCGAAGGCGACGTCCATGGATTGCATAGCACTGCCTCTGAATTTACGGCTCAGCAGGGAGGGTATGCTCACGAGATGACAAGGAAATAATCTCAAAAATTGCGAAGGCACCAGCTATCTTTGGTCTCATTGGCTGTAAATGCACTACTGAGATCACAAGATCAGACAAAGTTCATCAACTTTGATGCCCGATGGCGTTCCACACCTGGCACTGCCACTGAAATTACGGCTCAGCAGATCTGAAACGAGAAGAACGACGAGAATGAGAAGAACGAGAAAGTCCGAAGAAGTTCGAAGGCACGGTTAGTATTTGTTCTGATTGGTTATCCACCTACTGCTTACTGGCCTAGCCAGCTAATGCTAGTCACAGCCCCTCATTCTCAAAGTCATCTACTTAAGAGTCGGGCACACAATCGGGGTAATCGTCCCAAATGTTCTGGCCCTCGAGATCGAGACCGAGGCGCGCAGCTTCAGTCTGCACCATCCTATTGACCACCCGGGCGTTGTACTTCACAGGGTCCTTCGTGTAGAAGTTCGTATGCGCAACGACAAAAAACAACTGCCGAATTGCGTCGTCGTCATCGTGGAATATAGCGACACATTCGCAGGACAAAAACACGGTGGGTGATGGTTTTACTGAGCGGCCATTTAGTAGCTTCGTCGACCTAGATTTCGCAGCCCACGGAAAGCGACCCCAACCAGGAAGAATCAGAGAGTTTTGAAGGGACATGATCGTTTTGCTAAGAATTCTTTAATGTTAGTGCAAGCGTGTGTGTGAGTTTAAGTGCAAGTAGGTGTGGGTACGAATAAGAGTCCCTATCAGAATTGGATGTGAAGCTGGTGATGTAGAGTGAGATGTTGTGATAGAACAACATGGTCGGACTTATTTATACCTGTATGCTCATCAATCTTGGGACAGTCCCCCTAACGAAGAATGGATCAGTGTGGAGGTACAAGGGCTTTGGGTTTAGTCAAGCCCATTCCTATAATGCCTAGAGCTACGGCAATTTTACAAAGACATAACAAAAGATCGACAAAAGGGGTGACTACTAAATGTCGAGTATCTTAGCTCAATCAGATCGGTTTTCTCGGGTGTCTTCAAATATTTCAGGGCTTGCTCAACGGGCTTGTATCATCCGAGATTCATGTGGCCCTTCCATACAGAGGAAGATTGAATTGCCTTATGCCCATGCGGCAACTTATCATAACTTGTAAAGCAAATAGTAAGAGATAGAAACACATCAATCACATACTATACTATGTAATATGTTTGCATGTAATAGCTATTCAGGAACCAAACCCGTGCTGCCACTAACCCGTCGTGGACCATGATATACTTTCTATGCTAAATGACCTGCCAACGCCTTCTTGTGACCAGTCACCAACTTTTAGCCTATGGGTACGGAGGATTGCCATAGCCCCTACCCCATTGCTGTTGACCATAGGGAGGATATCCTCCGGGCTGCGGCGGAGGAGGCCCGCCGTATCCCTGACCAGGATACCCTTGGGATTGATGCGATGTAGTGTAGTATCCTGCGGCTTCCCCGTGGGACGGATACTGATATCCTGCCTGTCCGCCATACTGATATTGAGACGGTGGTGGCCCATTATATCCAGAGCCTGCGGCAATGTACCCTTCATTTTGAGGCGGATACTGGTGTTGTCGATACCCGTAACCCGGGCTTAGTTGGGGACGTGGCGAGTGTGATGAGCCCGGGCGGTCGGAGTAGCTTGAGGTTGGGCGGCCGCTAGATCCGGCCCCCATCGCGTTCAGATCTCGAGTCGCGCACTGATCCCATAATGAGCCCTTCGGTCGGCCATGGCCGAGTTGCTCAAGAAATCCTCCATCAAATATACCCCCGCCATGCGAATGACCCTTCTGTCCTGGATTAACGTGATTCTTTCCAGCACGAACAGAGTCAGAGCCTAGGATATGATCAATCTCATGCCGACGTGGATACTCATTTGCCCACTTCCGGACAGTATTAAACATTTCTTTCTGAATCTCGATACGTTCATCCCGGATAGCTGGATGATGGAAAGCCCTCAGAACATCATTAACGACTTCATCAACTGGCACCCCAGGGTTATCCCAGGCGTATAAGATTCGTCTGCAGGGACTATTAGCTCAGATCCTAGAGTCAGCCGGACAGTTGACGTACGGAACAACATATTGGAGGATGGTTGTGGCTACCCGGCCAGCGCACGAGTTCAAAACGTTCGTAAAATGGTCCTTCGAAAGCATGGAGTGGGTAGGATCTGTGCAGTGAGGGTTCTTCCATGGCTCTAGTTGTGTGTTCGCGCTGGCGCTGATGACACCCGAAGAGCCATCTTTCAGCGCCTTAGTGACGGCGTTGATGATAGGCCTGATGAAAGGAGCTAGCAGACCAAGGACAAATGCCGTTAATGTCTCGCTGATACGTTCTAGTAGACTCTCGAGCCCCGGTACTTTGGCAATCCCTCTATTGATAGATTTGACAATCCGATCGCGGAATTCCAGGATGGGATAAATCTGTTTGGAGACCTTGACAGGGTCGAAACTTTCGCTCATGCCCGGAACAATGTTAGCGTTGGACCTTGTACCGGAATAACCGCTGTTTTGTTCATTCTTTCGCTCCTGCTCCGCTGCCATTTGCTTCAGATCTTGTGCCTCGGAAGCCATTCCGCCTCCTACGCCGGGGAGCTGGCTAACGAGCCCAATAAAGTCTGTACCTCCGCCACCGAAAAGTCCGCCACCAAACCCGCGAGCGCCGCCAGTATTACCCGGCCCGGTACCATTCTCGGAATTCTTCAAGGCTATATCTAACTGCTCGACCTCGGACTGCGTGAAATGATCGTTGGCTTCACCTAGGACGGAATGTAGGAAATCCACGCCACCGAAAGTTCCTGTCACGAGAGGGAAAACACGGCGTCCGTGAAGATTGATCTCTGTGCTAGACCCGCAATGAGGGAACACTCCGTGGTAGCCAAGTTCGCGCAAAGCCAACTCGCAGTAGTTACTGTGGGCGCTAAAGTCCTCCATACAGTGAAGCGACTGGCCAAGACATCGCAAGGCCTCGCAGAGATCCTCTTCCTTCCCTCTACCTTGGGAGCCATGTGTGTATAGCCTCCCATAATGGATGCAGCGTCCGAAGCTGAACCTCAGGTAGCCTGCGCTCGTTGCCCAATTGCCGCGCTCGTTGGCAATATAATTTTTCATGCCAGTGTGCATATCAATCTCAGTTTCCACTTGCATGACGGGGCCACGAAGACGCCGGTCGAATTCTCTTGCATCCATGTTGTCTGCATAGCCAAGCGGGTTGTCTATGTGCTCTTCTGGCCGGTAGACTCCAAGTCGCTCGGCAGTGACCTCGAACTCCTCGGTGGCGTACCCATTCGCGAGGAAAGAGAGCACCCAAACGAGTGTCCGAATCGTCTCAGCATTGACACCTTTGAGACTTCCTACATCAACAGCCTGGGAGTAGTCTCGCAGCCAGTTACCGAAGTAGGTCCGTTGAACAAGCAATGTGGTCCATTTCTTGCCATGCAAAAACGCAATGGTCCTAGGAGGGAGTGTTAGGTAATTAGCTCTCGACTGAGGCGTCACTGATCAAAGGTATAACCTACTTGAGCATGTCCTCAATATCTCCATGACGCCAGTTGTGGCCTTCGACCTGGGCAATGGAGGGAATGTTACCGGCACCAAAAGCTGCGGCCTTGGTGGGCATCAAAACGAGGATGAGCCCGAGAATCAACAGGGTGTTCCCGAAGCCGAGCCTAGGTAGACCCATCTTGCTTGTTCCTGCGCCGCTCTCGACCGGGCGGCTTAATCACTCCGAACGGAGAGGTTGCTAAGGCCAATAGATAAGTTATTGCCGCTGGACAGTCTGTTTGCGTGCCGGGGATTTTACTGACGTGAGAAGAAGGCACAAAGTGAATAGCACCGGCGTCGGTCGAAAGATGGGTACCAAAATTGGAGCTTATGATGCTGATAGTTACAGACGATGGACGATGGCTGATGGCTGATGGCTGATGGCGGGGTAGCTTGATTAGAGCAGTAGAGCCGGATTATTGGAGGGGTAGTATACGAGGGTGGGCTGACACAGTGACGCAACGCAACGCAACAAAACAATAATGCCGTCTGAACCGAATAACAATACGGGGGAGAGGGTAAGAGAGACACTGCAGGTATCTTACGTGGAAAGGAAAATGATCAAATGGGATAGGGACTCGGCTATATGAGATAATCATTCACAGGATTTAATATCTTCCTTTAGGTAATAACAAAAGAGCACATAAGCTACCAAATAATGCGGTCTCCATCGCGAGGCCTGATCGCCCCCTGGCCTCCCCCAGCTGCCAGCCTAGAGATTGCCTTACAATAACCACGTATAGTATAATATAGTCGTACAAGGGACAAATCATTGTTTCAGCACTCCGAAAATTGCAAGACCCCGTTATTTCGGTGTCAGTTTTAATGGCGCAAGTGGCAGGTCTGACAATATGCATAGCGGTGTCAAGCCACAGATGAGATCATCTCATAGTCCCCTTTAGGAAATGAATTTTATTGCCAGTTTGGGTGGGGATGTCGCGTCGGCCCTATCATCTCGGGCCGCTCAGCTAGCCAAGCCACACTAGCGGCGTAAATAAGGGCTGTCTTCCGTAACTATATACGCGGTGACATAGGCTGGTCGGTACTTGACCATTAGGAAGCAATTGAGTGGTTCGTGTTTCGCACTTCACCACCGCTGATTGTATGCTTACAGCAGCATAATTCAATGACTTCATAAACTTGCGCGCCATGATTGTGGCCTACCTTGTCTACCTTGGTATTCTATATTTGCGTTACGGAGATAACGACCGCTCGCACTCGCGAAATTACTCAGCTCGACCCAGCACTATAACGTCACGCAACGAACTGCCGCTTCGGCTGACAAAGAAAGTCGGGAGCTCGATAGCCGTGACTCACTTAAGACTAGCTTATGTGAAGAGCCAGAAGTGGGCGGATAGCTATATTTGTCGAGTAAGCTATGCACGGTGAAGCCGGAGAGTTGTATGCCATGTAAATTGTCTCCTTAAGTGGTAACTCTGTACCATATGGGGATAATCGGGGTATAATGAAAATAGTCGTAGGGGTAGGGACACGGTGTGAAGCAAAAATTTTCATGATACATTCGGCGCACCGTGAATCATCAATGTTGGAGATTTAGGGATGTTGGGTATTCCCCCCTGCTTATCTCCCACAGGTTACTGAGTTGACCGTCAAGGAGGTGCCAATTCATGAGGCGAGGCCGAGAAAACATGGGGTATCTTATGGGAAGATTTCGGATGATATCGTTGTGATAGCCAGGTTTAAGATGGCGAGAATATGAAATCGCACTTCGTGGATGCTGCTTGGACTTGCCGCCCGCTTGTACCTCGCTCTGACGAGCAAGTAGTGACACAGAGGAGAAGGAACAATAGAATTACAAGAAGTAAAGTATTGGGAGAGTGATACTAGCTAAAAACGTAACTAATTAGTTAGGACTGACATTTACCAATGTAGTGTAAATTCAGGCTTTAATGCTGTTATCCAGTACCGTAGCAGCCTTTTCCCTTCATAGCGTTTCACGCGGTAGCTGTTCAGCATTAGTATACTTGTCTCATTCTACTGATATTGTTGAGTTTTTGTAGCCATATATATTTCGCACGAAGACTTATGTTTCCCTTAAATCCGAACAGCTTCCTCTAGTTTCTATACACGCAGAATTAGATACTCCTTACAAGATACCTACTTAAGCTTAACAGAACTTTTTATCCAGGACATAAACATAAGAATGGCTGATACGAACAAAGGCTCCTCTCAGCGGACGACTATTGAACAACACGGTCTTATGCGCCAGTCTGTACCGCACTACGCTCAAGACACCTCCTTTATGGAAAGATTTATTGACACTGGCTCACACGCTAAGTATAATACCTCATGGTCTACCTTCAGGATTAATGATGTGAAAGGTGAAATGCTAAACTGGTATGCGGTGTCGCCCTCCCTCCAGGCCTACGTTACCATGTGTGTCGGTCTAGTCAACGGTGACCAAGTAGACGATGAGCGAATAACCCTTATGCGATACCGGGACATGATCGTTGACAACTACCTCGCAGCTGGCGGCAACTTGGAGACTTTACGATATATAGGAACTAAAAGCATCATTAACGAGCCCTCACGCTTAGCGATAGAAAACATACACTCACAAGCTGGCGAGGATTTCTCAAGGGCTGGTGTTGTCGAGTTCCTACCCAGAGAAAAGGAATTCCTTGATACAGACCCATTCGCAAGGGGGATACAGAGCCTCGTCCTACATTATGCGAATGACACTGGAGGTGCACGGGTAAAGCGGTTCATCTTCATCTCAGAAGGCTTAAAGCTAGGCATGACCTCACCCGATCTTTTCAACCCCAGCCTGCATATGGTCGTGGAGCTCTGCCGACCCGGTGACGAAGGCTACTGGTCCATAGGACATTTTGAGTTGGGTAGTAGATATAAGCGAAACGTTTAGGTAAAGGATAGTTCATAGTAGTACAATAGAAAGCCACGGCGAAATTCGCCCTGGCGAGAATGGTAAGTTCATTTCCCCCGCAGATAGGACCCCTGTGTTCTTGTGTAATGCCTTGGGAATAAAGATAAAAGAGACTTAGACTTGCTTACGCCCGAAACCTCCAATAGGCTCTGTATGAACCTACGTTTTCGTACAGCTCGCTTTGACCTCTAACTTGCAGCTAAACAGAGTATCGTGAATGCTACGCGAGCTTTTCTGGGCTTGACCGAAGTTGACCGAAGTCGTCATAAGCCCCTGATGTTCTATAGCCCCCAAATGAGGCGCCGCCACTCAGTCTTCTCAAGCGGCGCTCGAGCGATGTAATCTTACTAACCAGTAGCATTCTCACTAGAAATATGACTGTGTTACCAAATAGCTCCGATCACGCCGTTGGTGGTGCGATTTCACGGACCATCATGAGATCAGCCTAGAGCTTGGGGCCACTGGGTGCCATCATCATCTAGCCCTGCGCAGCAACATGGAACGTGCTAAGCCACGTTGTCATGACTCGAAATAGAAAGGTTACTGGTAACTTGCCAAAAGCCACGTGTGTAGGGCCTGGGGGTTACGCCGGCTTGCAATGACCCAGGGATCTGGTAAGGCAATGCAGAATCATGTCAGCCAGACGTACGACGACCCCGCACTTCACGATGCTTCTCGGCTTGAGCTCTCGACTTGAGTAGCAAAGCCGAGTAATATGTGGACCCAATGGGCCTCTGGTTCAATAAGTTGCCCTCAATAGAAGTTGATAAATATGAATAAGATATAAAATAGACTTATGCGAAAACAGATCAATTAACGCCTCAATGGCTAGGGGGAGCTCAGAAGTACTAAAAGGCAGTACTAGATGCCTAGAAACAGCAAGGGGCCTCTGACTCGGTATGTAAGTTTGCCTGCTGGTCAGCCTATCAGCCCCTAAAGGTATACGCGCAGGTTCGCCTACATCTACTGTCCAGGATTGCCCAGACGACCGTCTAATTACGGTTGCATTGCGCCGAAGAGCCGCAGAGAATAGTCATCGCAGGGTAGTATCCATGCTTAAATGGGAGCTTAGCCTCTTTCCCAAAGCTCGGAAACGTGGGTATAAGCGGAATGGAGCGGGACAAGGCCAGATGAGCGGTCGACGGCGTTAGACACCATAGGGAAAACGGCACGTACGAAAGATATTTGATAATGAGTCTACAACTTGTTTAGTTGACTTCGCCTCGCATTACCCATCTTAGATTGATTGGATTTTGACTACATTGATGTGTGTAACTGTTCAAAGCTCTTCTTGAAGTAACCCTTGTTTGGGTAAGGTCACACCACTGGCGGAACGTCGCATTGGATTGCTAGCGGTTGAAGTTTGTGTTGCTGGTATAGTTTCATGCTTATTTTGTTTGTCTCAAATGTGTATGCAGAGTTATGAGAAGCGGAAGCATCCTATGAATCAGATCTGATTTACATCAACTTTATAATGTTCCACGGCGTCCAAATGAGTGATTCGGAACTATGTATGACAGCTTGCCTGATTGAAGTCGGTGAAAATACGTGCGCAGTAGTGAGGGCCGTGAGAGAATGAGACAGCGGGGACGCTCGTTTGTATAATGGGAATAAAACGAGTATGTGAGGGGGCTTGTAAATGACAAATAAATGTGAAAAGAGAAAGCCCATATGCAGCAATGGTATCATGAAAGTTAGAAGGTGGCATCATAATGAAAAACACATCCAAGGTGAGGCCCACAGAGATAGAGACGATGAGCAGATGTCATGACTCTGGTATGCTATTTTCATCTAGGAATGGCTGCCTGCCTTGCCTGCCAAGATCATGTGGGCCCTATTACAAGGCATAGAAGCTCATTTGCAGTCGAGATATGAGCGGTAAGGCGGAAAGACAAGCGGGACCTGAGAGGTAGGCACATTAGCCGGTGGTAAAGTCCTGCACGTATCCCACGTGTTGTACCTCGTTTGGGTTAAGATGTAACCAGCCCGCCGGGTCCATAACCGTTAGCTTGGAGAATTTAGACTTGAGGGATCAAGACTTCAACGGAAGTACATAAACTCTAAGTAAACGCTTTGAGAGTTAATGCTTACTATTATCCTCTTTAGACACTGGGCTAGATGCAGCTTTGCAGACACAGAATCAAAACAGCATCCATGATAATGATGATTAACGATTTGGCGTATTACGGGTGGTGTTTGTTGTTAGATGAGCCTCCTCTTTTTTTTTGCCTTTGTATGTAATTTTTATTATGCAATCCTCCGTTTGAGATGTCTGGTTGGCCTAGGCCCCCAACTTGTAAGCAATTGTGCTATTTTCTCTTTCAACGGGCTTACCCCTGGTCTTGGATATCATCGAATCGGCTCTTCCGTGTATAATGCTGAGTAGAAGAAGACGGCAAGGGAGAGAACTAGGAAAAAGAGAGCTCAGGAGTATTGTTTTAGTGGCGAAGCTACTTTCGTGTGAGAAGCAGGATTCCAAGACAGTGAGAGAAAGATGACCCTCTTTTCGCACTCTTATTTTCGGCCACAAGACCAGCATAGTGAGACGTAACACCTGGACTTTATCAGAGTGAGCTCGCCTATCCACTCAGATATATAAATGAGCTTGATGCACACCTCTCTTGCGTCCCTTTACCTGTTGTTCAGTATCCAACCAGCCACCATATAGCGAATTCCGTCTTAGAAGCCTGCCGAAGACCTCTTATTCGAAATCTATTTTGTTTATTCACACAACACCCAACAGATAGTCATTATGTCGCTCATACTTGGAAGAGATATCTCGCCGCTAGGAAAACCTCTCAACCAGCCATCCAGCAAATCGCCGCATATCCTGGTTATTGGAGGAGGTGTCACTGGTCTCGTGTCGTAAGTGCAAATCCGATTATTGGTGTATCACCCCGAGAGGGCCCTTTACGGCAACAGATCCAGTGATGTTAGATTTGGTGCTGCCAGTCTTGCTTCGGGGCGGTGTATGGTAGAGCGAACGAGTCTGAGAATACGAGGCTGACTGTGTGCACGTTAACAGATCGTGGGTCCTTTTGGATCGTGGCTATCGTGTCACTATACTCAGCAATGCGTGGGTCAGTGATGAGCATCGCCTGACGTCTCAAATAGCGGGAGCGCTCTGGGAATTCCCACCAGCAGTGTGCGGCCAGCACACAGATGCCATCTCTCTAGCACATTCGAAGAGGTGGTGCATGACGGCCTACCACATATGGGACGCGATTGCTGCCATTCCACCGCTGAGCGAGGAATCTGGTGTACGCATGATGCCTTCGGATTTCTTTTTCATGGACAAAATCGAAAATGATCCCGAGCAACAGTCGAAGATGGCAGAAATCATGGCGAGTGGTGTTAGAGGATTCTACAGAGGATCTGACATCATCGATGATAGGGGACTAGACCCATCGTACGGTGCTGTTGATGCCTACGAATTGATGGCCCCTATCATCGATACCGACAAGGCCATGCACTGGCTCACAGATCTTGTTGAAAGTAAGGGGGCAAGTTTTGTTACCGAGACTATACACGATGATCTCGTCGATATCGAAGACTCACTGCGGGCTCGGTTCGACGCAGATGTTATTGTCAACTGTACCGGACTACAAGGCTACAGACTCGCAGGCGACGAGAGCGTCTACCCGATCAGGGGGGGCCTTATTCGAGTCATCAACGACGGGGTGGACTTTCCTAAAGTCAACGCGGCCCTGACGATTACGGCAGATGCGGCCCACTCGTCAAACGAAATAGTCTTTCTTGTGCCTAGAAATGATAATATTCTGCTGATAGGCGGTATCACCGAGCCGCACGAATGGGACCTAAATCTGACGTTGGATAGCCCAATCATCCGCAGGATGCGACAACGATGCGACAAGTTCTTGCCAGGACTGAAAAATGCCCGCCTAGACCCAGATTACCCGTTAGCCCAGGGACTGCGCCCCTTCAGGGGATCCAACGTCAGGGTAGAGCGCGAACTTCGGAGGACAGGGAGCAAGATTGTTCACTCGTACGGCCACGGTGGTGCTGGCTGGAGCTTGTCCTTTGGATGTGCTCAAGACGTTGCGGCCCTGGTCGATGAGACACTAGCGGGTGTACCCGCCACACCAATGAGCGAAAGAGTTCCCAAGCGAAAAGACGGATATTGTGGAAAGATTTTTTAAAGGTAGAAGATGACAGGATCCAGACCGGATGAATGTCAATCAGGGCGTCTTGCCATATGGCACTGCCACGGAGATACAGGAAATATAGAGAGACACTCCTCAGGGACGGCACTGGCGGGGACGGCGTAAGATACACAACTATAGACATGTATTTCCTTTTCTTAAGATTTGTATGGTCAGCTTGTACTTCTACAATTGCAATTTCATAATCGAACAATTCTCAATTATGCGATGTCGGGCTATTGGCACTGGTAGAGATGTTATGAGCTGAGTCACGTGTGTAGGCGTTCCGGTTCTACATCTTAGAACAGGAACTGATGAAACCCCCCAATCGAGGGCCAAGAGTTGACTAAGGTACGCCAGTTGTGGCGGTCAAGGGAATAGGAATCTGACCACCCCTTCAAGGTCAACTAGGTTACGATCCCAATGATACAGCGTGTTTCGGCGTACAAACCCCACCTGTCCAGGCTCTGTAATGCACGTGACGTGAGTGGGCTGACTGCTGTGTACCGACTCCGCAGCTGCCTGGTGTAGGCCTGGCATGCCCTGGTAGATACATATAAAGAGACGCGGACAAAGTAGGCACCCCAACTGTGGTATGTCCTCGTCTTCTGTGCGCGGCTCCGAGGGTTATTATTGTCGCAGTAGACTGAGTACCTGCATAATGACCCTCTCAAAGCGAGCAATTGATCATGGAAAGCTGTTCGACAAGTAGTTGTTTGCGACTGATACCATCTGCCTTGTTTGTTGTGAAGGCAGCCTGGAAATAAGGAGAGGAGCCGCTCTACTAATCCGTCTCTATGTTGCATGTCCTCGTCGCTGACGATGCCTGGGTGGACAGTGCGGCGTTGTAAGACCACGAAGCTCTCAACAAGCTTTGTTCAAGGGGGTGGTTGGGGTGCGCGGTCACGCTTAGCCCCGTTATGCGCGTGCATGATATATCTATTTACGATTAAACGTCGAATGTTATGTCTACGCGAAGAATAGCTGTGGCTGGCGATCTCCCCAAGAACTAAAATGCGTAAATATCGTTGGCTAGTACGTGTACGATCAAAGGTACGGAGTACATGTATACATACTTATCGAAGCTATTCCACCCAGCCAGCTGCAGGTGTTTTGAACCGCCCTCTAACCATGTGCTGAGTGCAAATATACTTTACGTGCAAAATATTGGATGTACCAAGGTGCCCTTTCTTTAACTTTCCTTATGCTTTACATAAGTAGCGTCTAGACGACAAAACTCTATATATTCGAAGAACCTGGAAAACAGTTATTTAGTTTCGTTTAAACTGGTTAGGACCACATTCTGCGTCATCTCCTCCACTCCAGTTGCAGTGTTCCTTTAGCAGCCGTTCCGGTACCGAGTAAGTCTGTTCCATCGTCATCTATTCTTCTCTCAAAACTTGGCCAAGTTGGCAGACCGTTAGTTTTTGCGTTGATCACTACCTATACATCGTCACGTGTGCTGTTACCCTTTTATAATTCACTCATAATGCGAGGTACCGTTAGGTCATCTGTTCTTTTTTTGTTATCGA
Source organism: Xylariaceae sp. FL1651 (assembly GCA_025201745.1). Classification (NCBI taxonomy): domain Eukaryota; kingdom Fungi; phylum Ascomycota; class Sordariomycetes; order Xylariales; family Xylariaceae; species Xylariaceae sp. FL1651. The sequence continues at coordinate 1,408,458 of MU624231.1, forward strand.
GATGTACAAACAGGAACATTCTCTTTTACCTACCCTATGTGAGTGTACCTACATCGTAAGGACAGTCATTGAAATGGTTCTAAGATGCAAGGTACAAAACACATAGCCCCCCACATGCAATGACTGGCTACCTCTTGGTATCTACATGCACTAAACATAACTACATATGCAGGCTATATATATCAATTGGATTTGTAGTGCCTCAAGTAATTATAACCAATAGGCCCCTTGACTGATTACGTAGGTAACAACACCATGCCTTTCATCAAATGCTTTGTTGTGTGCACATGCACGGGCCCATAGGAGACCGAAACCCCGTTTAGAACTAAAGCACAGTACCTGCGCTACGCACACGCTGTCTCCCAACCAACGCAGTACTTGAACAGCTAACCGGCTCTGGGGGGCCCCACACAGCCCTCGCAAGTAGACCTTGCAGGTGCCTCTCGGTACCTTTTCCAACTGGACCCCTATAGTTCAAGAGAGCTCGTGAGTCTAATAAGCGGCACGCGTCCGACATTCAATTCTGAGCAGCCAACAAAACTTTGATCAACATCCACTAAAAACCTTCGTTACCTTGAGCTATATCCCCCCCATCTGCTGCTGCTTCTCAACAATCAACTTTGTCTTGTCTTGCACAAATTTCTCTGCTCCAAATTGCAACGATATGATTTCCATACCGCTTGCCAAAATGACCATCTCACAGTTGGATTCGCTGTGACCACAGCACAGCCGGTTGGAACAACTAAATCGCTTAACCTACTGATCTAACTTATCACACACGTCCCTTCAACGCCTCTCTTGCAGCTCAGTAGCCTGCACTCTTTAATCCTCCACATCTAAAGCCGGGTCTCCTCCTGTGTCCTTGGAGTCCGATACTCTGGTCAGAGTCAATTACTACAACTCTCTTGGCCTCGCACAGTTGACACTACTAGATTGACGCATGAAATTACTACATATCGACTATTGGCAGTATCATCTCCGTCACTTTCACTCAAAGGACCAGCGTGGAAAAATGAGTAAATCCAAGGTTGGTATGTGTCAATTAGCTATTCACACGCCGTGTACGATCCAGATGGAGCCTATCACGCATGAAGCTTTGGACGAGAAGACTTCTCAGTTACTTGAGATGCCTTATGATCAGGCCCCGTTGTCCAAGACTATAATGCCGGAATCGCATACCTGTACGAAGCGCCTCATGATTGGGCATCTCAACTCCACTTCTTACAATCCTCCCGTCAACTTTTCCAAGGTATCCGAAGGTCTTTACAGAAGCGGCTATCCTCAAGTTCAAGATTATCCTTTTATACAGAGCCTGAAGCTAAAGACCATTGTGACACTGGTGGGCAGAGAGCTTCCAGATGGCTACCAGGAGTTCATGCACAGCAACTGTATCACGCACAAAATCTTCGAGATGGCTGGCACGAAGAAAGAGGAGGTTCCTATTGAGCTGATGCGATCAATTATAGCAGTGGTCTCTAACCTTGAGAACTACCCGCTGCTCATTCACTGCAATCATGGCAGACATCGAACAGGATGCGTGGTTGGTGTGCTTCGCAAGACCAACGATTGGGATACGGAGCGCATCATCGACGAGTACATCACATTCGCAGCACCCAAGGTGCGAGAGACGGACGTCAACTACCTGGCCAAATTTGAGCTTGCGAGTCTCGAACTCCGGCAGCAGGCAACGGGTTTGCCTGGTACCTTCGGCCGGTTTTGCAAGTTTATTCTTGTGGCACTCTTGGCTATATATGCCTTCTACCCTTTGGGCAAATTAAGGATACCGGAGCCACATCCAGAATCCTCTTAGCCCGTATCGAAATTGTGCAGTTTTAGTTTACGAAACAGGTAAGGCTCATGTGCAAAATATGTTTATGGAGAAGCAAGAGCTATGCTGACTGTCTTTGTTTAGGCAGAAAGGAGAGAATATTTTCATTAGACAGACTTAGACAACTGCGGAAAGATTGGGAAAAGCACTCCCAGGAACACAAACAGCGCCATAGACGGTGTAGAAGACACCTAGCATAATTTTCCCTTTGTATGGCATGTTGTGCATTTAGATTTGATTTTCTGGTGGCTCGCGAACAGGTACAGAGACTATCAAGTGCTGAAGAGTCTCCCGGCGTTTAGGGACCAAGTTATATACTACTAGACAAGGGTTAGCAGTGCATTCTTCTACAAGGTCGGAATCGCATCTGTGTTAGGAGATATGGGTTGGAAGTAATGGGCACTTCTTCCGTCGTTGCTCCATTACGAGGCATTGATGGAATATAATAGAAACAGTCTACGAGATATGCCTTAGCCTTGTAATAATTCATCTACTTGAACTAATGTCTCATTGCAGAATGCGATCCAAAACTCCTCATGCTGTATCAGCGTATATATACACAACGCAAGGCCCCCAGCTGTCGGGGGGGATATATACAGTTAATCCGTTTGGACGCATGTCCTTTCATCTTATGCGAAAGACCCATGCTTGCTCAAGCACGGTATCAGGTGCTTTGCTCCGCCGATCCTTTGACATATCCTCCTTCCATCCGCTACTCAACCCACCGAGGATTCTCCTTGCGGAAGCTCTTCTCTTTCTCCCGATCACCCGTAGCGTATACCCAGCCAGCCGCAGCCGCGTTCACGATACCGAGCGCAATGGCGGAGCCTCTCACTGCGCCCCTAACCGACAGGAATTTGCTCCGGAATCCACCGACCGGCTTCCGCCGCATCGCCAGTAACGCATATGTCCCGCTCGCCGCCATTGTCACGCCCGCGCTGTCAATCTTGAATCCCTGGAGGTTCGCATAGCTGGAGAAGAGGAGCACGGGTACGAATAGTAAGGGGAGAGGTTGGGCCGGGCGTAGATGGAGGGCGGCTATTAGTGTGGCGAGGCCAGTTGGTGCGAGGGAGGAGTCTATGAAGAAGGAACTGTTAGCCCGTTTTGTTGACTTGCACGGGGAGACAGAAAGAAAAAGTAATGCATACTCCCCCAAGCTTCTAGTTGTGCTTTTACAGACTTTGGTGGTTCCGGCGTTGCCATTTCGTAGTTGAATTGTAGGATTATTGTCGCAGAAACGGGATGGAGGGCCGATGGCACGCGGACTGGTGACGTCGTTGTCGGAGCTCTTTTGGTTAAAGTTGTGCCGATGAACCAAGGTGGACAGTAGAATCAAGAAGAAGTAGCAACGTTAATCTATGTCCATAGCACGAGGATTTTAGCGTCTATGTGCAGAAGGGCGAGTAGTAAGAGAGTTGTTTAAGTATCTGAAGAGATGTAACCTTGGATGCTATTAGTCGTCGTTTTCTCATTCGAAGTCGTAGATAACGTCGAAGCTCGAGCTCTGCAATTGGCAAACGACCCTTGTCTGACGCCGCCAGCCGCCTCCTACCGCTGCGACGGATCGCTTTTCTAGGGCTGCTAGGCTGATTCAGGGCTAGACCTCGGTGCTAGTCAGCATGGTGGGGGTGGCCTGGGCCAGTGGAAATTTGGCGGGTACGCCACAACGAATCCCGCCACAAACAAGTTGGAGCCACGTTGGTTGAATGGACAAAACAGCCCTGGATCATCGATAACAGGAAGGAAGAGGTGACCAGATCTGGGAAGCGAAAAACACCAGACCATCGTCGCTCCTCCGTCATTCGCAGCCTCATCAACCCACTTTCTCCAACCTCCTTTTATTCTCTTAGATATTCTTGCTGCTACTGACTTGCTCTGGAAAGTTGCTCCTTTAATGTATGATACCTCGAGCTTTTATCCTGTGTGATTTCAACCACTCACTGTCACCAAGCCGGATCCTCGCATTGTCTTCAAGATCCCGATAGGCTCGAACTCATAGCAAATCGCCCTCGACCATTTAACTCCACCACTGATGGGCGATCTCAATGAATAATCTACCGACTTAGTCGCACCCGTCCGCTTCGATTACCTTCGATCCTACACCGCAGGGACTTATATATAGACAAAGCGACACGTTAGGCGCACAAAGGCAAGCGAGGAAACTTCTCTGCCATGTCCAGCGCCAAAGCCTCCGGCGCCGACGCCGGCAACGGCAGCGCAGGGGCGCGCTCGCGTGAGCACAACTCGGGGAACCAGGAGCGGAAGTGTACACCAGAGCAGCGGGCGGCGGTCCTGCGGATCCGGCGGTGCAAAGTGACGGCATTCTACGAAATTCTAGACCTTGAGGCTATAAAAGCGACGTGTACAGATGCCGACATCAAGAAGGCCTACCGCAAGCAGAGCTTACTGACACACCCGGACAAGAACGGCCATGAGCATGCAGACGAAGCCTTCAAGATGGTCTCCAAAGCCTTCTCTGTCCTTGGCGATAAGGAAAAGCGCGAACGCTACGACCGCTTCGGTACCGACCCCGAGTCCAGATTTGAAAGCGCGCGCGCACAGGGCGGGAATCCGTTTGCTGGCTTCGGTGGCGGCGGGCGTGCACCCGGTGGAGGCGGCCCAGGACCAGGGTTTGGTGGAGGTGGTGGGTTTGACGACGAGATTAGTCCTGAGGAGATGTTTGCGAGGTTCTTTGGAGGAGGCTTTGGGGGACCCTTCGGCGGCGGCGGTAAGTTCATTCGTCCCTCTGTTATATATTACATGAAACAACAGGCTAATGCATCCGCACATATATAGGTTTTGACACAGGCCCCCAATTCGTTTTTAACTTAGGCGGACAGAGGGGTTTTCGAGTACACCAGTATGGAGGCGCCGGTCCCAGAAGGAGACCGCGTGCGGACGCGCCGCCAGGGCAGCAGCAGCAAGCTTCGGGCTGGGACACGCTGGTCAGCTTACTACCGATCCTCTTCCTGTTTATATTCCCGCTCCTTACATCCATATTTTCCGGCTTTGGGGATTCTCAACCGTCTTTGCCGACCATGGTCTTCGACTCACCAAATCCTCCGCAAACATATCATCGGACAACACCGAAATTAGGGGTAGACTACTTTGTGGATCCGCATGATGTTGCTGGGTGGCAAGACTCTCGGTTACGCCAGCTAGACAAAGAGGCTGAACAGGGTTTCGTGCGTGTCCTGCGCCGCCGTTGCGACACCGAAATGCGCACGCAGCAGGATCTTGTTGATAAAGCGCAGGGCTGGTTCTTCCCAGATCCGGATAAGATGAAGATCGCAAGGGACTTTGAGATGACATCTTGTAGGCGCTTGGACTCGTTTGGCATTTCGCGGTAGCATTGAATGGGAGCTTCATCTCTACTCCGTAGAAAGTAATACATGATATTAAGAACGGCCCGTCAGACGAGAAGATGAGCAAGCATGCGCATCGATATGCATATGTAGAAGGGGCAAGCAAAGGGGCATGTTTTGGCGTTCTGGAGGTTAGGAAAGAAGCATGGCGGGGAGGGATCGGGGTAGCCCTGATTAACCGCGGGTTCATAGCGTCCTGTGATCGGCAAGCATCATAATTCGACTTCGCATCTCCTGCAACTTTTAGGGTAGTCTCTTGACGGTCCACATCTTATATACGCAAACCATGAATTTCTTGTTGATATGATAGCGGCTCAGTCTAGGAAGAAAGGTACAGGTAGAGCGGGACTTTACTAGCGTAAAGAGTGTCCTACCTATCCAGTACGTGGTCTCGATCGTGATCATTGGTTTTCATGCATCATGTGTAAATTTTCAAAGATAGATAGATATCATAACTATATTCTATTATCTTCTACATGCTTATAAGCCTGCATTGCTTGCTCTGTGTTGAAGTGTCTAACCTTCCATTATCTCTGCCCTTTTACGATTTGTTTACATCAGTGTCTTTTGTTCTTACTGTCCACACTTCATCGGATAGCAAAATAAGACGATTCTGTTTAATACTTGGTGTCCACACACTTACTTAAAGAAATGTAAAGGTTATGCCATAGAGTGCCCGCTGCATCCTCGTGAAAGCTGAACATCTAGGTTACAATATCCAATATAATCAAACACAAACTACCTAGTCACTCTAAGGGCTTTAATGTTAGGATTCGCCTATACCTTACTTACCTTCAAGATATGTCGTCTTATAATATTGTATGTATACAACAAGACCAAGTACGCCAGAAACTACTCGCTTGACATGGTCCTGACTTGACTTTGGAAGTAACTGTTTGTATAATGATAACCAAATCTTTCCCCTGCTTCAAGTTGAGGAATCAGTCAGTGAATATGCTCTCCTTTTAGATACTCTTAGATATGAATCGGACATCTACCTCCTTTGCCAACAACAAAGTTGAGCGCGAGACGACTTTGTTGCCAGAGAGAAACACGCAAGTACCATAATTCTTCCTATTTACCCATCTGGTTTATGCTACTAGTTGAGACCAGTGAAGCTATCTATTTCGTTATGCTATGCCTTAGTTTTGGGTATTCAGGCTTCACCTATCGCTTAATATCATTAATAATGCCGTGGCAGAGTATAGGTGATATATACCACCACATAAAATTCGTTTATAATCAATAAGTATTAGCCCGGATAGGCAGGAAGCCTCTGCAGCGCTGGCCTGTAAAACGTGGCTCCCCGTCTTAATAATTCGCTACCGTCTTCCCCGTCGAGGATCAAGGGCTTCATTTCGTCTATAGTCCCTGATCTCTTTAGTTCCAAGACTCCCCAGTCCGCCTTCGCTACGACGCTCCCACCCGCCAAGCCGCACAACGAGACACGTGGCATTATCGCCATTACTGCTGACCTCTGTCGCATAGGCTACAACGTCCTTGGACCCCTGTTCGGGCGTTTTGGCCTCCTTCACAACATCGACGATTTCCTGATCGCTTAGTGTTCCCGAAACGCCGTCCGATACGAGTACTATGAAGCTGTATTGTGCGGGCCCTAGCTCTGTGCGTGTGATCTCGGGCTCGGCCGACACACCTAGGCGCTTAGACCCGATGTCTCCGAAAGCGCGGGAGTTAGCAAGACCCTGGATACGCTCCTCGCCGAATGAGTCTGTCACAAAGGAGGCCGCAAACCGTCGGAGGCGGTGAGATTCGCCTGGTGAGCTTGGGTGGTGGTCCGAGGTTAATGGTTTGGCAAGACCAGTAGCTGTTTCACACAACAAAATACGTGTGTCACCCACATGTCCTACAAGTAGGGTAGATGATGCTGCGGGATGCCAGAAAGGCGCAGGTGTTGGAGTGGATATCAACGCCACTGATGCGGTCGAGCCCCCCTTAAACCGACTACGCCCACCAATACCGTGCCCGGAGGGCGGGAGGTGATGCGGCCTTCCCAGGATCTCGTCGGTGTTGACAGCGGCATCAGAGATATAGGGGTCGTCAGGGTCCTTTTTTCGAGCTTGTGCCGCTACGAAGTCAAGATCCGCGCGGAGAAACGCATAAGCCAGTACAGACTCAACGCTGACTGGAATATCAAATGCGGCATCTGCTTCTCGGGATAGACTGAAATGGGGTGGACTGAAGCGGCGAAAATACCCGCCTATTGTGCTTTTATATTCGTTCACAAGCTCCTTCTGTAATTTCAAAGCCCGAGCTTGAGATACCTTAGCAGGAACCGGAGCTTCTCCTTTGATAGCATCCGGGTTTTTAATTTCCTCAATCGCGCCATGCTCATTCGTCTCAGGTATATTAGCTTTCGCATGTACCTCCTTTGAGCCTTTAATGTCTAACCTGTCCAACTTGCGCTGGCCACCTGCTTCAGCATCCGTCATTATTGGTGTTGGCATATTGTCTTTGGAAGTTGGTATAATTTTGCCACCCGTTTTCGTACGCAAGCTACTTTTTAGGCCAAACTCCTCTGCGGCCTCTTCAATATACCCATGAAGCTCGTCCCGTAGAAAGTCACTGCACTGTGAGCCACCATGGCCATCAAATACTCCAAAGTAAAAAATTTGGGGATCTCCGTAGGGACTGTCGGCCGAGGTCCCTTCTCCGCTCTTGTTCATAGCACTTCGGACCAAACTAATTGGGGCTCGTTTGGCAAATGCCGGCATATCAATGGTACCGGCCTGATTGGCATCTTCATTGTATGGGCGTGAGCCTCGGGACTCTGCAGCACCGAAGTGGTGCTTGGCGCTTCGAAGGGGGATACGGACGATAGTCAGATCACGATTTGAGGGTAGATGTGGCGGAGTGACTGGGACCGCACGGGAGCTGGTGCGATGAGGGGCTGCTGCCGACCTGGGCAGATTGTGGTGAGGACCAGTCGGGGCACGTGAGTCTGGATGTAAGGAGGACGAGGGAAGATGTGTTACAAAGTATGTGTGAAAGCCACGGCGCACAATGTAGGGTGAGGAGGACTGGGAGCCGAGTTGCAGATCACCCGAGGACGTTATCGTGGTAGCAGCGTGCTGGCTGTGTGCTTTTGAACTGCATCGTGTGTGTGGTTGATGATGAAAACTTCGAGCTAAGGGCAGACCACTGTCTAGGGTCCCTTTAGGCGGCGCGTAGGTTCGTGCTTGAGCTTCGCAAAAGGATGCGATGAACCCTGGCAGAGAAGAAAGCTATGTCAATAATACGCATATCGCAGCGCTGGAGAACAATAACCCTTCTGAACTAACCATATGTGTCTTTGAGGGACCACCTCTTGGGAGGTCCACGACCTAGGCCCATTGTACGAGGAGCGTAGCTCTCTTGACGAGTCCACCACGGCCAGTCGACCCCAGCTCGTGCGGGAAGCTATTGGTATGGGGTGGCGAAGGAGAGATGGCTATCCATGGGTGTGCTCAGACGTAGTTTGGAGCAAATGATGGTAAAGCCAAGGTGGGAGGCGCGTTATTGGACGTCGTAGGTGTTGGGCAAAGTGCCAACCCAGTGTCGTGCGATCAAATGAAGAGCCGGCGTAGTACAGTAAAAGGATAGGCGGCTGTAGTGATGACGGACCATGCCACGGTCTTGCTTACTGTGGAAGAACGCAATCAACCAGTGAGTGAAGATGGTTACTCAGTACTTGGTAAAGCGTCCGCCGTTTTGCCTTGCCCTCTCCTCCCAGCTTGAGATTCGGATAAGTCTTCCGGTCTCAAACTCCTTCGGGAAACTCGAGGTGCACGATGACGGCTATATAGGGCCTACATGTATGTACAGCAGATATTAAACTGGTTTGGCGACTTACATATCCAGGGACATTGGACCCGACTAATATGCATTACCCTGCTTTTATGCATTTATGTTAATGGTAAGAGTGCATCCAACGTTGCATATTGATATATACATACACCAGATATCCCATTAGCCACTGGAGCTTAAGAGTAACATGGAAGAGTAGAATATCGGCTACGACCAAGCAGCAAGACTTGATCGTAAAGAGGATGCAGTATGTCCTAAAGAATGAATAATTTCTAATGGGCATGAAAGCATTGCTTAGATGTATGGGCTCCAAGTGGTGGGTTCGTACGCCAAGGATAGATGAGATGGGGTACATTCAAGGTTGCATGCAGTGTACCATATGAATCCTATCGGATAGCGGCACTTCTCAATTTTGTTTTCGACGTTCTAGAAGTGCTTTGACTATTATCTTGCGATTTTCTCCATGGGTTGTTAATAAGTGACTTTCTAAGCCTCTTCCTTCAGCCAGGTCGAAGATTTTAGAGTGGTCTCGCTACCAAAGTTCTTAAGCTTGCCTACCTATAATAGGTAAGAAGGTCATACATAGTGGACAACATTGTGCCTCTAATTATACAGAGTCTTTTAGACTAGTAGTGGGCTATAATTAGCTTTCTTCACCATTTCCGCAACACAATAATCAACATCTTTAATACCATCATGTAGGGTTAAATAACCTCATAGCAGCTATTCTATAATGAAAATTCCGGCCGGTGATATAGTTATCATAATTACTACCTTCCTCGATTCTACTAAAGTAAGCTACCCCGCCAGACTTCAGATCGGACAGCAGGTTTCAACTTTTGTCAGAGCAGGGATAACAGCACGACATTCCCGCTTCAAACTCGCGATGCACACTCTTGCTACCATAACAACAGCCAATATAAATCATATTAGACAGTACGCGAGACGCACATGGGCTTCGCTGCAACCACAATTGCGACATCCTGTGGCCTCATCATGCTGTGCCACAGGACTACAAGCCAGGGGAGGTCAAGTTACTCAATGGCGCGGCAAACTAATAAGTTGTTTTCTGTCTTTAGGATTCTTCTTTTAGCCTGCCTTTTTCTTCTCTCTAGCACGTTCCCAATTCTAGTGATTCAACTTTCTACGAGTACGAAAATTCTTGTATTGATTGATGCTATTTATTTCTCTACTTACACTCAATTTACACTGCTACCACAACGAGCCCGTCGAAGTAAAAAAAGATCCAGCATCCGTCATCCCGTCCTTCGCTGTTGCTAGTGCTCTCCCCTCCACTTCCAACAGGTGCACTGCTGCTTGGTAATTAGTGCTGGGGGCAAGATCTTAAATGTGCTAATTCGTGCTCCGTCATCCATTCGAAGGCGCGGGGCCCCATTATCGGTAAACGGCACAGTTGGGACCGGCCACCCTAGCTCTTGGTTGGCTCGGGATCCGGGATCTCCATCGAGATGTCTCTATCTAGCGTCGCCTCTGTGGTTCTACGACTCGTTGCCTTCCTCGCCTGCCTCGTCAATTTTCAGTTGGCGATCGCACGCGTGGAGCAGCCCATGTTACTCGTACTCATCTACTATGTCTCCAAGCTTTTCACTCGCACTGCCGAAGGCTTTATTGAGAACAACTACTCTTGCATGTGCTCAAACGAAACTTGATAATTATGCCCCGCACTTCCGCTTCCCACGCTGACCTTGAAGTCGCTGAGAATGGCTACACGACCCCGAAAGAGGATTTCTTCACTCGAAGATCTTTATCGCCTGCCATGTGGCATCACCACCACCGTACTCACGGCCGTGTAGAAGACTCCCCCGCGCAGTTACAAAATGGTTCAAGTCAGCCATATACTGCTGAAAGTCTCGCACGGATGATCTCTATAGCTAGGAGGGATGTCTGTCACGGCAAGATCGGCATTCGGGAAAGAATTTGCTGCTTCCAGTGGACTTGGTTCACGATGGTGTGTTTTTATACGATTTTTACATCTTCTAGAGTGGCTCATGCTAATGGAACACGACATAGACGATGGTAAGCCACGAGCCAAGTTGAAAGCGTCAATTGTCAGTTGCAACATGCTTAACAAGTCGAGGGTATAGGCAACTGGAGGCGTCGCCAATGTTCTGTATTCTAGTAAGCATGTTGTAATAAGTCCGTGAGTATATACAGGAGGAAGACTCATATAAGTACAGTATCGGCGACTTACAGAGCAGACTGGCTCTGGTATATCGGCCTCATATTCTTCCTCTTGAACATAGTCTTATTTATTCTTAATTGCATTTTAATAACTATGCGGTTTCGCATGGTACCCGGAAGCTTCATGCATTCATTCCTAGACCAGATAGAGTCACTTTTTATTCCATCGGTGGTAAGTGGTTGCGGTGAACACCCCATTGCTAGGCACAAGCAGCTGATGATCGATAGTTTGTCTCGTGAGTTTATTTCGGAGTAGCTAGAAATTAACGTCTCTGTTAACACTGCATAGTGTCGCGACGATCCTAATCAATATCTGTCAATACGGGATCCCTCACACAGGTCCATGGTTACAGCGTGTCATGGAGGTATTATTTTGGGTTTATCTTTTCGTCAGTGTCTCTGCAAGCGCCGGAATGTATTTGATTCTGTGGTCAACCCAGTAAGCACGCACGCAGCAAAGCTATCATGAACTGGTTCTTACTCTAAGTTAAAGGATCTTCCCAATTCACACAATGACACCTGTGTGGGTATTTCCGGCGTATCCCTTGTTGTTGACCGCGCCTTTCGCTGCAAACATAATCTCAGCCGATAGGGTAGGCCCAGGGGATCCCCAGATCAACAGAGTCGCAATCGCAGTCACGGCCGTCACCGTCCAAGGCACCGGATTTCTAATTGCCTTCATGATCTGCGCGGCCTTCATCTATCGGCTGATGACCCAGAAGTTGCCCCGTGACATGCAGCGTCCTGGTGTGGTAAGCTAATATAGCAACACCCATTTGGAGCTTCAATTTCATTGACACGAATAGTTTATTTCCATTGGACCACCGGCGTTCACCGTAGCCGGTCTTGGTATGACCAACTTCTCATCTTTTAATTGACTATTTGGTTGAATTTCCATCCGCCTGCCATGCCTAACTTCTCTATTCCCCCTATTCGCAATCTAGAGCTTAGCTAACGGTCAAACCGCCCCAGTCCTCCTGGGCCAGCAAACCCAAGCCATCCTCCCCCCGGATTACTCGGGCGAGCCGCACGCCGCATTCATCCTCGAGCTGCTATCCACAGTCGTCGGGCTATGGCTATGGGGGCTGAGCGAGTGGTTCTTCATTGTATCCGTGGGCTCACTGTGGAAGTACACTCGTCACAACCGCAAGATGCCCTTCCAGATGACGTGGTGGAGCTTTGTGTTCCCCAACACCGCGCTCGTCACTGCAACGCTCGCTCTATCACAAGCGCTAGATAGCAGTGGGCTACGTATCTACGGATGTGTTACGGCGGCTGCGTTGGTCTTGGTATGGGTTCTGGTCTTCGCTAATATGATTAGATGTCTTTGGACGAGGCAATTACTGTGGCCGAAGGATCTGGAGAAAGAGTAGGTGAGAGATGATACATCATAAAGGCTGCAGAATACAAGGCCTGCAAAACGGCGTCAATGATTTGAATCGTCCTAACACCTAGGTAGACTGTCAAAATTTCAGGTTGTGAGATAGCCTCCTTAATACTGATACCTAAATTAAACTACCAAAAGAGCATTACACACGGTGGCAAGGCACTTGAGACTTTCAAGCCAATAGACATGTTTCATTTGGGCATAGCAATAATCGTACAGCCATTGGCATCAGGTGATTACTCAATTTCCTCAATCCTCGGTTTAGCCCGTCTTCCTTCATCCTCTTCCAACGCCGGCAGATTCGGTCTCGTAATATCTAGCCCTGCGAGTCTCACGATAGTCGGTGCTGCCGCGTCTCGGTCCCGCTGGCGTGGCACAAGCTGTAAGAGGCGCAGATTTTGCAGGCTCTCGAGCGCATCCCGTGCATGCTGGCGCACAAGCTCATCCTCATCTGTCTGCTCGACATACGTTAAAACACGCACGACATCATCTTCCGTTGTTGTCAACCCCGCGCCGAAGCCCAACCCATTTCCTTTCCTGCCACTACTTAAGCGAGGGCCAGAACCAAAGCCGACGCTACTACCGCGTTCTCGTGCCTCCCCCAGTGCGCGTACGAATGTTATTATCATCATGACAGCCGCCCGCCGTAGGATCCCCGCTTCCAACACACTGGCTTCGAGCGTAAGGATATTAAGACACGTAGCTAGAGCCGCATCAATAAGATGCGGGCCGAATGCACGGATATTCGTCTCCAAACCCGAAGCGAAGAGAGAAAGTGCAGAGGTGCGGATACGCATATCCTCGCTGCCGCGCTTACTTTCCCAGCCCGCGACGATGCGCGCGAGCAGGGCGTTTCGGCTCCGTTCTTCGGGTGTCTGGTCCTCAAAGTCTATGTCTAACTCATCGTCCTCGGCATCCACGACTGAGCGCGCGTGTGGGGCGGGGCCATATCTAGCTTGGGCTTTAGATTTTCGTGCGGCAAGATGCTCGGCGCGGATCTGTCGCTTCTCGGTTTTAGAGCGATGGGCGCGACGCCCCGCAAGGGCGAGAAGCGCCTCGCCCACAGAGGCCGCGAGCTCGCCAGCGAATGTTTCACCGAGCCGTTGCATGAGCTGCAGAAGTGCCTCGCCGAATCGCAGGCGTGTGTCTGTATTCTGCCGCTCCGCTGTGTCGATGTACTGGTCCAGCACCTCGCGGACTGTGGACCGCGGGTGTCGTTCCGCTAATTGTGTGAATACCTTTATTACGCGCAAGCCGATGTACTCGTCATCGTCGCTTAGGAGCGATGATAGTAACACCAATGTCGCCGGGATATCAAGGATAGAGCTATTGGATATAATGAGAGTGCCGAGCAGATTCAGCCCTTCGGAGCGCACAGGCGGTGGTGAGTCGGCTTGTGTGATGTATGATAATGCAAGGTTATAAGTCTTACGATCTTCGACTTGCCGGTCTGTTGGCGCGGTCGGGCGATCTGCAGGATCTTCTATCTCATCCCGGTATTTGAGAAGTAGCGATAAGTTACGCGCGGTTTGCGAAGTGTCAGCTTCTTGTGCACGACTAATCTTAACGAGCGAAGTCTCAAGAGAGGCCAATATATGGGTTGGTATGTCCTTTCGTTGGAAACTCGGTACAGTAATGACTAAGTTTAGCAAGCTCAGAGCTACAGCGACAGCATCGTCACTTGCGGATTCGGAGCCGAATTCGCTGAGTATTTTGCTAACAAGCTCGAGCAATTGTTTGGAGTTTGATATCAACCTGTCTGGAAACTGCTCCATCATCCTCTGGAGTACTCTGGCTTTTGTCAAGTGTAGTATGGGGTTGTCACCGTTATCCTCCTGGGCCACTAATTGTATGGTATCAGCGTCTCTCCTAGAGCCCAGAGACTTTTCAAGGAGCCCTAGAAACAGTGTCGATATGTCGGAATCAGATCCAACTCGTTGCAAAAGCTCGACGAATGCTGTTACTTTTGATTCCATGACTTCTAGATTGAGTTCTGTGGGTATTATGTCTTTTTCATTTCGTAGCCTGTTCACTTGGATATCATAATCATTGAGCTGTTCATAAACCCACCAATGCTTAGATGCGTTCAGGGAGCCGTTGAATTGAAGATTGTCTAAAATTTCTAAAAATTTATCGGTAGAACCAGCGAGCCTGAGATAGATTTCGAGAAGAGCCCGAGCTGGCTGGGAATATCGCTCGTTCATTTGTCCATGTCGTGATGGCCAAGAAGAAATAGCCCACAACGGAAGAAGCAACGGATCAAGTAATCTTTTTGTCAATCCTGGGTTAGGGTGCGCATGTAGCAAGGAAGACAGACGTTTAAGAGCAACACGTAATGCATCTGCTTGAACGAGGACTGTTTCCGTTTGCAAGTTAACTACCTCATCTGGTCCAGCGCTGAAGACCAATGGTTCAGCTGGACTGCCCGCAGAAGATAAGGACGGGTTGATACAAGCCAACATCGGCTCGGCGAAAGCTTTCCATCCAGGCGTTCCTTAACGCAGGTCTATGTTAGCAGGCCCAATATGCGAAAGGTTCCATAGTCACCATACCAGGAGCACCAAATTGCTTTCTGCCCAAGACACCAAAACCTATGACATACGCAGCCACTTTAGCAAGATCGGCCCCATTATACCCGTCCAAAAGAGTAAGAAGCTGAGGTGCGATGCCAGGAAACCATGCATCGGGTTTTACAGAAACAGGAGGGACGGAGAGTAGAGTCGACGCCATTTTCAAGGCTTCCATAGTGATGTTGGCGCCTTGCTTCTGGGGCTCGGCAGCCTCGGATGCCCTCACGGTGCTTGAAGGGTGAACGGAGAAGACGAACTCCAGGGTCGCGCGGACACCATCAGGTCGCTGGGGCAGCAAGGTAAGAATATCTAGCAAGTGAATACGGAGCCAGTCTGGGACGCGACCCGGCTTGATGAGAGCGTTTAACGAAGATATCAGAGCCGAAGTACCTGTCCTTCGGGGAGTTCAGAAAGAAGAGAGAAAAGTCGATAGTGAACAGGTCCGTATCTACCTACCTTGATATAAGAGCGCCAAAATCCCGCTGTCCGTCTGCGCGGGCTGCTGCATCAGCAGTCGGCTGAAATGCCTTTATACCATCCCTTTCGAGGGCCGAGACAAGACTCTCTTGTTGAGCATCCATGGTAAAAAACGCTTCGTTTACTAGGTACTTGATCAAAAGTTGGATTACCAAGAAAATGCGAGCCGCATATAGATGAGATAAGAACCCTCACGGAAGTGTCGATAAGTAAGTTATTATCTCTATTTCCATCCTTTGGGCTTTATTTTTCGATTTGGAACGGTCACTTCACCCTCACAAGTTCGACAATCATCGAATGCGAAGGCGAACAAATAGCAACTTTTGGTAAGAGCTGTCATAGTGACGCTACTTTCTGTTTCTCATGAAATTGGGAGTTTTGACAGCTGGTAGCAGGTGGTACAGTCCCCAACAGCCGCCGCACGCGCTTTGCACTGTCCAAGTACGCGCTTCACTCGGTCTGTGCCGCTAGTCCCGACTCATTATGTGGGGCGCATAGTATTGCTACCGAGGCTACCAAGTGAGAGCTTGCTGAGGTCAACGCCATACACCTCGGTCTGCTACACCGAGTTATCACAACGAACTGTTACACCAGGCTACTTATTGATGTCTTACTCTGAGTTGCTAGGTACACAAGGCTACTATGCTTGTACTGTAGCACAGGTATTCCTTGAGGTTTGCTCCAAGCGTTTACAGTTTCAGTAAGAAGTGGGCCACACGTAGGAGGTACTAGGTACATAAATAGTAATGAGGACCTTACTGAAACAGGTCTAAGGTAAAGTTCAGTTAGTCTAGACTACCTATATCTGAGGCTTTAGTGTGTTCCAGAATCAGAGCTGGGCTTTGGTCTACTGCACCTGGGCACTCATTTACTTTCCCCCTTTCGATCTCTCTTTCATATTATACCATCCATCACTCCGTCCAATGCCAACCACGCCAGCTTGTTAATGTGCTACTTGAGAAGAGTCTACCATTGATATTATATCGAGATACGATTTACTGCACGCCGCATCTGTCTGGATTCCGCTCAGGTTGAACCTCTTTCGTTCGTCCTCCCTCTGGTAGGGATGTGATGAACATCTACATACCTCGCACATCGCCTCCCCTACAGTTCTCCGATTCCCGTTTTCCGCAAGGAATGTCTTCAGACCCCGTGGTCGTTCTTTCTCAACCCATACGACACGTCGCTGCTCAAGGTCAATGCGACCTAATGTGCACGCCGCGTGAGGATCGTCGTGTGAGGTGGGCCAGCTGGTTCTGGCTGTAGATCGGCTGAGGGAACGGTGTCTCGGAACTTAACCCTAAGTAATTCTCTTGGTTCCCAGTCTTGCGTTTATAGTCGTCTTGGTGTACCTTATATACCTATGGGTGTACTTGTGACGCTGTCCCCTGCTGAAAAGTAGGGTCGGCTAATCGGTCTTCCGGCGGTGGAAGGGTTGCGCAGGACACTCCAGTCGCCTTTGGCGCGCGAGGGCCTCTGCTATGAGTCGTTTTGGGAAGAACTCCTGGCCTGGAGTCGCTCGTCAGCACTGTGTCGCTGGAATCTGTACTCTGGTCACTATTGATCGTACTGGCGATGCTTGTTTGTTTGTCTGGTGGGAGATGCTTAGGAACAACTTGCTGTTGCTGGCTGGACATGATGTTGGTCTCTTCTACCACGTTTGTGCCCCCGGAAGTGCCTAGGAAGGACGTCACGCTGGCCACATACAGTCAAAGAATCAGCAGTTCTTCACCCTCTCTACCGTCAGTCTACTTCGCTGGAATCGCCTATAATCGTATCCCTTGGTTGGGTCTGGTGAGCGAGGATTGTTACGGTTCCAACAGAACTGCTTGGTCTTTGACATGGTACACATACTGCCTCGTTACTTGTTCTGGGCACCTAGGCCTTTCTTGTCACATCCAGTCTCTACAGCTGCTGGTGTAAAACCCGGCCTTCCCATAAGTTGTCACCAACTCATCCAACCCATCAAATAAGCTTGCCAGCTCCCAGCACCGCATCTTGGCAACAGCTATCGGTGCGTCCATTGTGAGATTTGACCAGGCGCATTAACCTCCTCTTGTGGGTTTTGTCCTACGATGACGGTGGACGCCAATTTCCTAGTCAGCTGCTCTCGCGGTAGTTGATGTTTCCTCGCCTCTTTGCAACCGGCTTGAGTCGAGACGATAGTGCGGATTTTATGGATGTTTTTGGCCGTACGTGAATGCCTTTCTTGCTGCTCCTATGAGCTCGATGAAAGCGAATCAAAAACCAGTTCCTGTTGGCAGTGCGTTCGACTGAAAGAGGTTCTTCTTGAGCGCATTCAAATGATGAGCGCACTGAAAGTCGCCGATTTCCATGATTGGTCTTCAAAGACAGTACACTTTCGCTTTACAGCTGGCTATTGGTGTTGAGTGTGAGCATGGGAGCAACCTGCGAGGTGTTGCTACTCATAATGATTCTGGCCGGGACCCATCTCGAGTTGGTGTCAGAGCTTAGTGCTTGTCCGGCCTTGCGTCATTGTGGGTTCAGCGATGTCGAGCGGGTGAGCTCTAGCCATAATTTTTTGTATTAAAAACCCCTAAGGACAAGCCTGTTTGAGGCCGTCCTAGACTACTTTACCGTGCCAATCCAGAGCAGCTCCCTTCTCAGGGACAAGTCACCCTGATACGTCGTTGGCATAGATGCTAACACTGTCGCTAGGAGCTCATGAGCTTTGGGGAACCTCTTGCCTATACGTTGATCCCTTCGCCGTACTCAACATTCTCGCCATTGGTAGATCCTAACATCCTTCAGAATCAAGTAATTTCGGCTTGTTGAATCACATGGGCTTCTTTGGACCCCGGAACCCAGTGTGCTGCAAAACGAATATCTTCGATCGTTTGGGTCAAGATGTATCAGCAGACCGAGATGCCTTTCATATTATATCCTAATGTACTAGTCAATGTTCAACTCATCGTTGATACCCTGTTGGGATGCACTGCACATCTGCTCGTCTCAGCTCCAAGGCGGGCATATTCGACTTGCAAACGTGTCGGACCCTTTCAAGTAGCTTCTCATTTATATTCTACTTTAGAAGTATCTTTGAGCTGTCTTTCAGTTGTCTCAAGTTAGACGGACTTGTCGAGCTAAAGATAAGACATCCAGATGGCTGCGGGAATAGCGAGGTCGATAAGGCACTAGAGGAGGATGATGATGAGGTTCCGAGTTCAGAAGGCGGGATAGGAGAGGTTTCGATTTCAGAAGACGAAAATATAGGCGGCTTCCGGGGTTCACGAAAACCTCATGCTTCATCCAATTAGGAAATTCCGAATCATGTCAATTCCATATCAACAAATCAACTCAAGTACGATGGCGGACGACCACCCGTATAGTTTTTGGTGAATGTTGTGTTAAGTTATTAGTAACTACAGTAGAATGAATTCATGCCTTATAGGACAGGTGACACATATTGGATACACTGTCAGTCAATAAAGACCGGAGACTCTGTCGGCTGCATAACTGAGTTCTAGCTTTACCATCCTTCCACGTTCACCGTTCTCCCTACATCTGCCCCATACTCGTCACAGGCTATCGAAAATGGACTCGCCAAAGCAAATGGCTGAAGATCCGAGAGCCTCATCGTAGAAATAGTCAGCCGATTTTGGGGAAACAATTTTAACGAAGGACTGCGACGACTTGACTGCATGGATCGTCAGAGGGCCAATCGAGCCATCGAGCCTCTAAGGTGCTACCAGCTACACCATCGTAGCCGCAGACGGCGCCGGACCTATTGTTTAGTTTCCCCCGGCCAACGGCGCCTTCAGCTTCGATCTTCTCCGGCATGTCGAATGGACCTGCGGGCTGTGGTTTGTTTTGTGATACAAGTGTGTCGGCATGCTGGGCTATGTCTATGTCTACAAGATGAGCTATATCGGCAAGATCTCGGCGTTCCTGACAGGAAGCCAATTCCGTTAGAACGGCGGCCGTATCTTGAGGATCGCCCTGAAGGGATTGCCGGTAGGCCCCAAGGAAAGCACCGGGGAGGTATGGCGCCGGTTCGGCAACGTAGCCGAGCTCCGCGCAGCGTTCTGAGCCGACTTTGTCGTGGCCACCGACGAGACTTTGACGCGAAGCGCGCCGACACGGCGTGGCGGGTTGGCTTGTTTCGACAGTACGGATTCCTATGGAAGGGGGGAAATGGGCACCAATTTTATCATAAGTCAAAATTAGCGGCATCGCCGGTGATTATCGGATGATCACCACCATGTGATTAACCATGTTCAAGCCTTGAAGTATTATTACCCTTGACTGGGTTTAGCAAGCCCCTGTCTCACAGATCGCTTTTTGCGGGGTAGGTTTAACAATACTATACAGTATAATGTTATCATGCCTAGATTCTTCATCATGCAAACTTTAGAGAACATATAATGCACTTCGAAATCACCTCAATTAGGTAGCGTATTTGCCGAGACGCTTTTCTGCATACATTATAGATTGCGCTTGAACATCTTATAGCTGGCCGGGCCATACAATATTGACAATCATTGAAGCGGCAATGCCTGGTCAGTCTTTGGTGTTTCGACCACGTTTGAGCAAGGGATGCCCATGCCAAGCGCCGTGGGACAACCCTTTGGTGGCCATGAGTCTCCGCCAAGACGAAACATCTACGGTTACGGCTGCCCATTCTTCTGCAGCGGCCTCAAAAGCATACAGAGCTAAGCGAGCTGCCCCATGCATATGTACATTCGTCTTATGGTCCTCGCATTAATAAAACCACGATGCGCGCAACTTCGCAGTGGTTTTTCTTTAGCTCTCTCTTCTTTTCTCTGGATCATCGTAGATCACTTTGCTTCTAATATATCAATTTTCTTCTTCTTTTCTTTTATCTTTCTTTTCGGCAGCCGGTCCTGCCAAGCGTAGATCGCAATGGAGTCTCAGAAGCTCAAGTACGATGGCTTACACGCGGACGACCGGTCGGATTCAAGGTCTAGTACAGAGATCGGATCGTTAATGGGTGACGACAAGCAATGGCACGATGTGGAGCTTAACGGTCCTTTGAAACGCACAAAGAGAAACAAGTTTTTAACCGCACTCAAATCATCAAGATGGATAATCGATACCTCATTGTTGCTCATCATCCTTGCATTGCTCGCTCGGGATCAGTGGAGGAAACCTGCGGTTTTACAAGACCCAAATATCTGGCAGTTCGGACAGGATTTCACAGGTGTAGGCCCGAAATGTGCGTATAACACCTGCTGGAAAGAGATGTAACATGTGCTGTGGAAGGCCAAGCTAACGACTACCAGTCTCCTCTAAAATCACCACTTTTGTACGAGACGAATCATATGCACCAAATAACACCGCCGATTTCTTCAAGAACGAGACGCTCGAAAGATGGAATACGCTCATGCCTAGTACGTTTTCAGAAGAACATCACATGCGTATCTGCATCGATTGCTAACGAGTATCAGTTGGAATGGGTTTCGTTTGGGTGAATGACACGGAAAAGTATCACGACCTGCCAACACCCATTATGTGGCCGGACAAGACGGTTTTTACCACCTCAGCAACCCATCAGCTACATTGTCTCGTATGTGTCACTCCTATTCAAAACTGCCTTTCGAATATAGTCTGATTGGTACCTAGTTCGCCATTGTACAGACATACTCGGGCTTGACGTCCGGCCATGAAATTCCTGACGACCACCATTGGCACATGATCCATTGCTTTGATTACATGCGGCAAGCGATTATGTGCAGTGCTGATACGGCACTGGAGGGCTTGGAAACGACATTCCCCGATCATAATGGAGGCTCCGACGGCTGGGATTCTAAGCATGGTAAGCCGCTTTCTATCTCTCCCGAAATCCTAGTACACCGGATCTTTCTAACTTAGCATGCAGTATGCAAGGATTGGAGTCAGGTCAAGTCCTACCTAGAGAGTGTACGGGCTTATGATGACCAATTAATTTATTGAGGACTCTCGAGTAGTGGCCCGTGAAGTGGACGGTAGCTGACTGTAAGACATTCACTTATCAAGAGATTTTCTTCGCACTTTGAAATTATTAAATGAAAGTTATCTCCAAATCTGTTAGCCTTGATTAACGCAAGAAAAATACTTGCACCGTGGCCTGTTTCATCTTGCCAGGATATCTTACCAAAGGCAGACCAACGCTACAAATTATAATAAGAACCCTATAATCTTCCCGTGGAAATTTGCCGCTGCACGGGGTACCACCAGGAGAATGATTACCCAGTCGACTTGTTTGCCTATGAAGAAAATCTAACTGTAAGATCACTTACCTCGATTAGTAGCCGAGGCCACCATATGTCCACGATCGTTCTATGCCACTGCGTCACATAAACAACTCCAGAGGGAGTGCGGCAGGAGCGGGTAAGAATTTCTTTTCCTCCTCCTTTTTCTTTTGTTCTTTCTCGGCTTCCTCGGCAGCAGCCTCCGCTGGGAAGCATACTGCACAGATTCCGTCAATGACAGGCCACGCACGTAGTTCCCCCTCAACACCGTTAACAATGCGCTCCTGACATTTCTCTGCCAGCTTAAGACGCGCCATCAGACATACCTTCACTGGCTCGAATTTGCTGTGGCTGAAGCGGCATGAGCCGTAAGTGAACGCGTTGCAGGTGCACATCGCTTTGCTGTGATGAAGGTAAATGTAGAGACCGGCTCTAAAAATCGAGTTTCTGAAATTCAGAGTAATGGAAAGAGGACTGTCAAGCTTACCAGTGATGGCGAATTGCTTAGATGAGCTACTGTGGAACGGATGTTGCTACCTTATTATATCTGCAGAATCATGAATAACAATTAAATTGTTCAAACAACAAAGACCTTGACATAGCGCTGTTCCTTGTGATACTCGCATTGAGATGGATTGTCATGACGAAGAAAGAGATTATGGTCTATGAAGATTCATTCAAATTTAACATAGCCTCCTTGGCACGGCACGTTTTTGTTCTCATTCTTTTGTTAGTCAGCTAGGCGCCATGTGACATTGATGGAGATACACAGCTACTCGTTGATCTTGCCAATTACTAACTACATGACTACGTTACTTATACTGAGATTGAAAGTCTAGTCAAACTCTAGTCAAACTAGATTTACACGAAAAAATGCTATCTTGGTACCCGCTTTATCTCACGTGGTGGAGAGAGTTGACCCTGATGGGGCCAGGGGCAATATGTCGAAAGGAGCGAGTATGCAATCAGTGCAGTATTTAACATTCTGACTAGAATGAAGCAAATAATATATAAGTGGAATCAGCGCAGTATTATCAACTATAAGGTATGTTCAGCTTCTAGAGCTGAATAGAAGGGTTGGTTGTTCCTGCAAGCCTTCTAAAAAGATAAAATATAAGGGACTTAGGAGAAACCCCCTGAGATGAACATATCCATAATATTTAAGTATCGAGGAGTTTTAGTTTTTGAGTTAGCAAGTTTTAGGCTCTTACCTAAGGCTAAGTATCAACCCTCACAAGCCCGCTGGAAAAGTACCTAGAGGCACAGAGACTATCAAGCTTCATACCTCTACTGGATGCCTGATTGCAAAAACATTTACCAACCGCAGTGAAAAGCTCTAATCCAGCCTCAGAATTATGGAGGACGACCGCGCTCAGACAGACCTGGGTATTGCCGCAGATATTGAAGAGGCACAAGCTGCACCCCCGCCTGAGCCTGCGCTCAAGCAGCCTAAGAAAAGATTTGTTGGGCGACGGACGGCAACGAGAAATAGCGGACCGGAATCATCGGGCGAAAATGGCGGCGCAGTCCAAGGTACGAATAGACGCATGTTATTCAGTTCTGATTTGAATAAATGAAAACTAAAAAAGCACCAGCTACACAATCCAGGCGGCCGCTTAGGCTACTGAACCAAGTGCCCCCGGAGATCCTGGACAACCCAGAGCTCAAGGAGGCGATTGCGTTGCTGCCAGCGAACTACTCCTTTGAGATTCCGAAGACGATTCATCGTATTCGGTCCTCTGGCGCGAAGAAGGTCGCGCTGCAGATGCCTGAAGGGCTGCTCTTGTTTGCGACCACAATATCGGACATTCTTACTCAGTTCTGTCCTGGGATTGAGACACTCATTATGGGAGATGTTACTTATGGAGCCTGTTGTATCGATGACTACACGGCACGGGCGCTAGGATGTGATCTACTGGTCCACTATGCACACAGTTGCTTGATACCCGTCGACGTGACCAAGATCAAGGTGCTTTACGTTTTCGTGGACATCAGCATTGACACGGCGCATCTCCTTGCAACCTTGGAGCGTAACTTTGCCCCGCCGAAGACTGTCGCGATTGTGGGAACGATACAGTTCAACGCAACCATCCATGGTGTCCGCTCAGCACTTGAAAGGGCCGGGTTCAAGGTATTGATTCCACAAATCGCACCGTTATCCAAAGGTGAAATATTGGGATGCACCTCACCACGCTTGCCAGACACAGAAAACGTCGATCTCATTCTCTATCTTGGGGACGGCCGTTTTCATCTGGAAAGCATCATGATTCACAATCCAGCGATACCAGCATACAGATATGATCCATACTCTAGAAAGCTAACCCGCGAAACCTATGGTCATGAAGAAATGCAGAATTTGCGAAGAGACGCTATCCAAACAGCGAAGAGCGCGAAGAAATGGGGCTTGATTCTTGGATCACTCGGTCGTCAGGGTAATCCACACACGATGACACTGATTGAAAATAAGCTAAAATCCATGGGCATTCCTTGGGTAAATCTTCTTCTCAGCGAGATCTTCCCCGGCAAGCTTGCGATGATGGATGATGTGGAATGTTGGGTGCAGGTGGCTTGCCCGAGGTTAAGCATTGACTGGGGCTATGCATTTCCACGGCCACTGCTGACTCCCTACGAAGCGCTCGTTACATTGAACGAAAGACAAGACTGGAGCGAGAGTGGCGTCTATCCAATGGACTATTATGCGAGAGAAGGACTTGGAAGGACCAGAGACGTGGAAGTGCTTACTTGAACAACCCGATCCATCGGGAGGTGCCTATCAACGGGGCTAGCGACGATCTGTCAGTGTATAGGCCAAAGCGTGGTTTCAACTTGAAAGAGACAGGTAAAAGCAATACGGCGTGCCACCCCAAAGGATATTGTCGTTGCATACTGCCGCATGCGAGTTAGAGCCAAATGACAAATGCCTTGTCTCTTTGATGAGAAAGAGATAATCAACTAAGCCACCAATGTGTATGGCTCTATCAACCCTATGAGGGCATCTGCACTCAATCTATCGCAAAAACTTAGTATTAATCTCGCCATCACTAACAGTGACACGCTGGAGTGTTCTAAGAAGGACAATCCGCATCTGCTTGCCACATAAGGTAACAATCTCATATTCTTAGACAGTAGGATGACATGAATCATATATCCTCAAATAGGATCATATCTGAGCAGGTAGTGGGAGCCGAGCACTCTCATAAACTCCAGGGATCATATTAAGTTACACCCGTCGCGTTAATGTTCCCTTTCAGACCATATTCTATACAGTACTTAACAGCAAATACAATTTTAGTTAGAAACGTTACTAAGATTCAAAATGTAGAAAGTACGTCAAATACACTTCGAGGACGTATAAGGTCTGAGTACTCGAACATCACTGTGTCAAGCATGCAGAACCATCGGTGCCTCTTATCTCGCTTATTATGTGCCATACGGTCTCGCTTAACTCGCTGTATGCTCTGGTCATCCCAACCAATCTTTACTCGGCTTTCAAGAAAATACTGTAAAAGATATCGTGATAAGTTCAATAGTATATGACAGCCCCCCGTTCCCCTTGTCCATGATTAGGTACCTGGTCCTCCCATCACGTTGTCTAAGGAAACCATCGCGGAAAGTTGCTCATACTAGTCGACATTGACTCAGCGTATCACCGCAAATACTAGGGGCATTTGCCTTGCTGTTGCGCTCTAACAAGGTCCCTCATTAAGCAGAATCTAGTTGTATTTGCCCAGGCACCGGTGTCTCCGTTGTAATTCACTGAATAGAGGCTTTGAAGAGACTAGCATGGAAGCTTGCATCTATTGCCTAGCTGTCAAAATGCAGCATAATAGCAGGCGTCTCTACAAATTGGAGTAGACTTGCCGTTGGCAATGTGAAGCATTACTAGCCCAATTGTAAGTTGAAACATCCCGGAGAGAAAATAAATAACAGTGAGTAGTGGGCGTCTCTTTCTAGAGACGGGATGCTCAGTTGGCTTGGCTACTACTGCCACAAGCGATGATTTGCTGATACAGCGGCGAAGCTAGTGGTCCCCCCATCTACTAGACTTTACACTACACTTCTTACCTAGAACGGTAATCTGTCGTAATCTGTAATGTAGTCGTTATCTAGGGCTTATTGCCAAGACGCTATGGGGATATACTTCACAAGCTGACCAGAAACTACCGCGATATCCGCAGACGTCAAGCATGTCACAGGACATAAACCCATAGCGACTCAGAACGAGCCAAGGCTTTCTCCAGATATTCGCCTTCAAGAATTTGAATAAACTTACTTAAGTTCATTCTAAAGCCAAAATCTTATGAGCAGATAATAGCGAACCAACCGCCGGGGACGGTTAGAAGACGAGTAATTCTGTTATAATTCCCGTATATCCAATCTAGGTGGCTAGCAACTGAAGTAATGAGGGAAGACCGGATATTCTGCCTGCCTTGCTGCCTAATTAACTAAGCGATGTTAGAATGAGTTATTCAAGTCAATGGCTGCAATCTTCAAGTAAGCATACCAGTTCATTTCGCTGAATAATAGTCGATGAATGTACAATGAACCGCAACTAGGCAGACAACCTATCTGATGATCAGATAAGATCATATGCGGGGCGTACAGGGCAACCTCTTAGTGCATGCTTTGTGCCAAGCATTTTGCTTCAACATGCAAAGTCTCGGTCGTATACAGCATCATATCCGAGGTGAGTCAGTCGGCCTCAGCACGACACAGGGCCGCGTCATTCCATGTTCAACAGCGATGGATATGAGTCACACGGGACAAATGAGTGAACCCAGCGTTATGTAGTTGTCGTGGTCATCCCCGGCTTCGACATCGGTTCGTGCTACCGATGCTGGAACCGGCCGATACCTCGGAGATAATGTACTGATGCGCCTGAGGATGCTCGGAGATCGAGCAAGATATTTGAAAGGAAAAAAAAGACAACATGGTACAATTATTAGATCAAACGCATCTGAGATAGTCTAGGTTACGCGTATTGTTGATGTGCACAAGCTATACGCACAATACGTCTTGCTTCATACGCCATTGGCCGTCGGTACACAATAGGACTCCAGAACAGCTCTCCACAATGCCTATAAAGGAATACACAGTCCACGAACTTCGTCTGCTCTTGGGACTCGAGCATACAGAAGACTGCACATCATCAGCACCAGTATCAACTGAATTCGAGCGCAAGAACCAACATGTCAGCTCAAGGTCTAGCATTTCAGTCCCGCTTCCACGTCCAGAACAAGGTCCGCCTCCCAAATCATCTGCTTCACGTATAGTCGAATCATGACACGAAAAAGCTACTGACAAGAAAGCCAGACATGGACGGAAGTAGATGCCTATACGCAGGGGCACGTCCACCCGTCCACAAAGCCCAACACCAAGGCGCTGCTTGACGCGCTGCGCAACTCGCGCGACAAGGGGCTGCCGGACATCGCGACGGCGCCCGTCGTGGCCAAGATGTACGCGCTGCAGTGCAAGGCGAACAGGGTGCGGCACGCGCTGGAGCTCGGCACGCTGGGCGGGTACACGTCGATCTGGCTGGCGACGGAGAACCCGGGCCTGCGGGTGACGACGATCGAGGTGAACGAGCGCCACCGGGCCGTGGCGCAGGAGAACCTCGAGAACGCCGGCGTCGCGGACCGCGTGACCATCCGCCCCGGCGCGGGCCTCGACGTGCTGCCCCGGCTCGCGGCCGAGATCGAGGCCGGCGCCCTCCCGCGGCTGGGCTTCGTCTACATCGACGCCGACAAGCCGAACAACTGGAACTACATGGACCGCGTCATCGGCCTCTGCGAGCCCGGCGCCGTCATCTACGTCGACAATATCGTGCGCGGCGGCAATCTCGTCGACCCCAAGAGGCAGGATGCGAGCACGCTCGGTGCTCGTCACGTGGTGGAGATGGCCGGCAAGGATGAGCGCGTCGATAGCGTTGTGGTCCAGTTTGTGGGGGAGAAGGGCTACGATGGCATGCTGATGGCAGTCGTGAGATAAAAAATAAAAAATAAAGGAGGAGGAGAGGGAGGAGAGGGGGGTTTGTCCCGCGAAGAGGGAAAAGCCACAAAATTCATCCGAAGTCATAAGTGATAGACCTACCTTACCTAGTTCAACGTAGCTCGGTATCCCTAGGGAAAACGGGGACAGATAATTAATTACCTTGCTACTTGAGGATTTTAGGGTCATTAAATTCGCTCAATACTCTGCTTCATGCTATATCGTGCCCGAAGTAGACAAATAAGTGACACAACAGATGAGTATTACTGCCCCAAGTGCTCTGAGTCTCAGATCTCTGAAAAAAAGGAAAAAAAAAGGGGAGGGGGGGGGGGGAGGGAAAGGAACTATGATTATTCTTGTATGGTAGATAAAGCTAAAGCATTAGTGGTGTATTCACTTTTGGCTTAGTATCCCACTGTCTTGGATCACGTAATATTGGCAGGCTAATTCATGGATGAGCTAAATTTCAATTTTTTATATGCTTACCTTCTATCTTACAATTCTACTCATAAAGGGTTGGTTGAGGCAAAGGAAATCACTTACATCGTTGTTACTGCACCTAGACTCCCCCCATCACTCTAGCGCATATTTGGCCACATTTTTTCTAGGAAGACTAGAATCTGGAGCATGATGGCCCACCGGCGGCGAGCAATCTCAAAGTTTTCTAGACCGAGGTCAGATAAGGGTTTCCAGTCTAGATATGCGCATGAAGGGCCCTGGCAAAACCGCAACACTTTGTTGGCGAATAGAGCAGCACCAAAGTCAACGGGGTCACTGAGTGTTGGGGACTGTACACCCTGCCACCGCAGCAGTACCTCGCGAGAATAGGTGAAGAGCGGGAGAACGTACCTGAATCGCGAAGGATTACCAATATCGGGAGCTGAGCCAGGATAAGGGGAGGAGGCAATGGAAGCGCGGTACGTGGCGAACGCACGTTTGATAGGCTCAGAATGCATCAAGAGGGCGGCGTTGACCACATCATTGACACCTAGCCACTGTGCAATGTCCTCGAGGGTCGGCGGGTCGTCAGGATCAAAGCGGAACACACTATTAATACTTCCATTCGATGACGGAGGCGGTGTCTCAGGTTTTTCTACCCCAACTGGGAATATAGGGGACCCTAGAGACAAGGACGAGATATCTGAGGTACTGTTAGTTGTGAGATCCGTTTCATCAACCTCGTCGTCCCATTTTGGAAACTGAAATTCAGTTTGAGGCCCACCTTGCTTACAATCTTGTTCATTTTGCTCAGTACGGCCCAACCGAACAAGTGATTCGTGAACAGCATCAAGTCGAGGACCACCATACTGATCAAAGGCGACCTGAAAGCCCATGAGAGCATCAATGACCCGGGCAAGTGCTGACCCCATTTCCCGGCGCGCAGTCTCATTTCGAATATCTCTCATGTCGAGCTGAAGACGTACAAGCTCAGGGTCAATATGGCCAATGGTGGCGAGCATACCGAGAAGTTTCTGCTGCTCAATCCCGAGCAGCACGGCCTCAAGCCCATCCCGCGCCTTGTCATTCTCAAGCTTGTAGGGCTCCCCATCGAGTTTCCAACGCAGTTTTTCACGTTCTAGTAACAACTCGACAGCCTCCTCACGGACAGTCTGCCAATGCGTGGTGATTATGGCCGCGTCGCTGTGCACCTGGTGGTCCCGCGGCGTGAATGCTCCCGTGGCCTGGTCGAACGCTTGTCGGCTCTCGTAACAGTGCTGCGCGGCTTCTGTCGCTAACTCAATTTTGCTTGTTAGAGCGTTAAACTCGTCGATAAATTTTTGGTCGTTAATACCAAAATAACTGGGGGTCGGAGGAGCGCGACCAGGGAGGGAAGGGCCCGCAGGTGGAAGATCAGACATTATGCCTCCTGGGACTGGTTAGAAGATAGATCAGATTGATAAAGAATTATGATGTTGCTTGTACTTCCACCTGAGATGTCAAGTGAAGCTTACAGTTTCTGTTATGGATTGCTTCGGTAAGCTGTGGTTGGAGAAAAATTGGAGTATGCCGACAAGTTCCCAATTATAACTAACCGCTGGCGATAAAACACCTTTGTAACATCCGATGCAACTGTTTGATCCAATTTGCGACGTATCATCCGAGATTGGCTTGGAAACTAAGAGGGCGCGCCACAGGTAAAGACGAGCTGCATGATTCTGTTATGGCGAGTAAAGCTAGTTCTCTGCCTTCCTTCAGTAATACCTAGTACGTGTCTTACAGGTTCAAAGTAATACAGGGCGCCTTTGTCCAAGACTATGACATTATTAATGAATATGAGAAAGGAAAAAGAGATCGTTTTCTTTCTGAATGACCCTACTTGTGAGGGGTGACGAGGGATGTTAGATTCGCTGCCGTCTTTGATCAGTCAGTGTAGGAGAGATAGATGCAGTAGCTATAGTTCCATGGTCATGTTTCTTCATATTGTTGGTGTGGTAATATTAATTTATTAGATTTAGCTACTAAAGCATAAGTAGGGCACCATAATTATCAAGGCCATACGAAGGAAGGCAGTTGGGCGAATTACATGACCTTTCCCTACCGTCACACTTGTGGGACTCATTGGGGTAGCTGTAGCACTCTGGGTCTGGTTTGCCGGAGTGCTTAGATTACCACTTCCTCCGTTGCAACCGTCATTCTAAGACGCCGCAGTGGTGTTAATGGAAAATACATAGCTAGCCTGAAGCACGTAAGGGTCGCCACCGGGTCCGTAGATCTGCTTGCTCTCACGTCCCCATTCGGGGTGGTTGATGGCGTCGATCCAATCTTCCACTTCCATCACAAGGCAGCCATATTTGGGTATCGTGCGAGGGAAGTCCGGGTTGTCATCAAGACCTTGAGTCGTCTTAAGTGCTATTGTGCCATTTTGACCGTTGCATGAGTACACCTGGAATGCATCCTGGTCGGTATAGACTTCGACTTGAATGCCGGACCATGCAGACTGGAGACGTGCAACGAAATTACCTTCGTCACGCCAATTATAAGGTTCCTCGCGGTTGGTGATCCAGCAAGTATCTACCACGGCCATCAATTAGATTAGATAAGACGAAAAAGTTTTGCTTAAACTCACCATAGCCTGTGCAGTTAAACCCGCAGTTACCATAAGCCTCGGGGTCAGTTAAGGATTTACCAATCTGCTTTGGGGCGCTCCAGAAGTCGTTGACCGATCCCTCCTTGTTTGCAAGTATATCGCCTGTCGGGATAAGGATATTATCAACGCCAACACGCTGGCCGCCATAAGGCATGTAAAGGGTGTGATTGAGAGCGGTGTTAGTCTCATTATTGGCGAACCCGTCTAAGTTCCAATACGTGTGACTGCTGAGCATGATGGGGGTCTTCTTGGTTGTAGCAAGAGCGACCATTTTGAAATCCCAGGTAAAGTCTCTCACAGTATACGTGATGTATGAGACGACCTCTCCGGGGAAGCCCTCTTTACCATCGGGATCGACAATGGAGAAGGTAATACTGTCGTTGGTGTGAGAGACAACAGTGAAATTTCTGTAGTCCCAGCCATCGTGACCACCGTGTAGAGTGTCGGCACCATTAGGCGCCGCGGCGGTGGGGTTCTCGTTTGCATCAACCTTATACGTCACGCCATCGATCTCGAATGTGCTGTTCTGGATGCGATTCGCATAGCGACCGGGTACACCACCAAAGTGAGGGTGTTGTTGGTCAATTGGGTAGTAGCTTGCATTGTCAAATCCACCCACTATATCTCTCTGAATACCATATTGATCATTGATCAGGAGCCTAGAAATTGAGGCGCCATATTCAATGAAGGCAGCAGAGAGACCCTCGCTGTAAATCCAGTACAAGCCATTCTCGTCGGGTCCACTCGTAGTGTTAGACGCCGCAGACGCGATTGGGAGTGTGAGAGCTCCCAATGCGGCTAGACTAGTGTTCAGACGCATTCTGGCTTGCGCAAGCAACAAGTTAGAAGTATCTTCGCGGTCTAATCTTCGGATTAGACCTGATGTTGTGGTTTGTTGCTGGGGGGTTGTTGGCAGACGGACACGAAGGGCATGGGGTCGGGACAACACGAGCTTCGTAAAGGACTTCCAGGGAGCAATCGAGTCCTTATATGTGGGAAGTCAGAAGAACCTGGTCAATTGCGCAGTAGAACAAGCTCTCTAACTAGTGAATACCCGGACAACAGGACAGTGGAGGGGACCAGATCAACAAGCATTGTGAGCCGGGGCATTCATTAATATTACTTTTTTAGTGCTGTACTGGGCACGCGCAGGCTCGTAGCACGTTGCATCGGACTGAACCACCTTGCCATGCTTGCTAGCTTGGTGAGCTACTCCGCTTTCTTGGCAGGGAAAAGTTGGGGTGAAAGTCGGGGAAGTGGGTGACCAGCACAAGCAAGGTTGAAGCGGTGACGAACAAGGACTTCTACCTGCATGTGGTAAATGAACTGCGGTTTGTGCAACGGCCCGGATACAGCAGGTCGACCGCCTGTTAGATCCATTGCCTCCCATTCTTGCTATTCACCTCCACTTCCTGGCAACAGCTGACGGAGTCTGAGTTCGTGATTCGCCTATGAGCAGGGCCAAACCTTGGTTGGGTCAGGTCACTTGGACATGACCAGAGAAGCGTAGCACCCAGACTCCGCAGCTGTAGAAGTCCTCGATCCATGGTCCTGGATCGTGAGAACTAGGCTAGCAATGGCATGCCATTGCGCATCATGACAAGCGCATCGTCATCGGTCCGTTTATACCGTCGACCTCTGCTTGTGCTGCTGGGGGTGAGGACACTTATTTGCGTCGTTGCTGGCTGGACAATGATTTGTCAATTTGTCTTTGATGATTGATGCATTCTCATTCTTCAATTCAAGAAGCTCTTTGCCCCGAACTTGCCCGCCCATCCCATCGATCGAGCACATGTGTATTTTTTGGGTATTATGTATCGTGATCCATCAACAATGATTGCAGTCGACTGAGTGCTCGAGTGGGGAAGACCTAAACATTGGACATTCACCGGAAAGGAGGCTGGGAGGTTAGACATCCCGAGGCGATCTAGTTGAGAAATTTGAGTCGGCTGCAGTTATGACGCTGCAGAATCACGACGGGACGAGAACCATGAGCAATGATTCAACCCCTGCGAAATCCTTCGCTCCCCGAGGCCATGCCGGCACCAACAGACTACTGTTGGAACGCCACAATGGCTTCGGCAGTGGGCTGTTTGGGACCGAAAGGATTTCCAGATTCATAGCAATTGGTCGTGTTTTATTCTAGAGAAGATACACATCACCTTCTGTCCCTCAATTGTTGCAATTGTAGAATCTTGTCGCACAATGTTGCATTGTAGAATTGAATGAAGGAGAAAGGTCTGCCCGATCCCAACAGAGCATGTGAGCCAGTACAACGGTGTGACAGTGTAACGGTGCTACCTGTAGAATGCACGGCCTGGCTACACCTGGCTATACCTAGCAGCAGGTAAGTGCTCTCTAATGGCGCGGTTAACAAGCGAGACTCGCCTACCTTGTGTGGGGAGTGGCACCCATCATACTTCGCAAGTCAAGCTTTACGGCTTTGTACAGGGACTGGCGCGGTTGCTCAGTTTCCCCGCTTTCGAACGACTCTGCCTTATTTACTCTACCCTGGCATGCCTGGCAGGCGAGTGCCTATCGCGTCGGTCATCATTATCCCCGTTAAGCTCTTCACATCGCTTCTTCCGAACCGCCAATTTTATCCTGTAGCAGAAGAAGGCTCAGGCAAATGAAATAAACAGTGAGACATATTGAGCTATGTAATGTTATTCAAGAGCTAGGCAAGACGGGGATTAGAGCTTTCGAAATTGGTCCCATATGCTATAGCCTCGCACGGCGTCCTCTCTTCGCTTTGTATAAAACGTGTAGGGCTTCGTGTGCATTGCACCGAACCCCTTTCACTTGGTGGAGAATAGGAATACTGAAAGCTTTCCGCGACCCTTTCAGCCCCTTTACCTTGTTCCCACCTGTTGGCCGTCATACTTGATATGATTTCCTTGAGCATCCTCAGCTGTACCAAGACATCATAAATCTATGCTCCCGCTTGATCATCGCTTCTGATTTAGCAATTGTCAAATCAGTAAGAATAAAGTACTAAGTTTGTTTCATTACTAAGGTACGCTTTTGATACATACCAAAAGCCTACATCTTGAAAACGAGGTTGCATACGACATCTATTCTGGCAATGAGAAAACTTCGTTTCAAGTCATATTGCTCTCGATGTCTTAGCTGTATCATCAGGACACTACCTAAGATGAATGAGGAGATCTAAGTCACTTCTTAATATCTTGAGACTCTCGAGTACCTACACTACTGCCCCAGAGTCACGCTCTCTTGCGCTTGAGGGTATTGAATCTCTTATAAAATAATCAATGCATAGGATGACGTTGGAAACAAAGGACCTATACTCCTGCCATGTACGACACGACCACTTAAAAACTTATACACATGCCCTGGCCAGTGATAGTTCCTTTCCACTACACGTCAACAAGGTTCTCCTGGGCATCCCCGTCGGTATCCCGTACGCCCTTGTCATTCTTGTCCTTATCTTTGCGGTCCGTAGACGAGCGTTGATAATATTCCTGAATGATCTTGGCGGGGATACGGTTAAGCAGTTCCTTGGGAAAGATGCGCAGCAGACCCCACGCAATGTCTAAGGAATCGTAGATGGAGCGTGTCTCATATGCACCCTGGGCCACAAACTGTCGCTCGAACTTTTCCAAGAATTCAAGAGAGAGTTTATCCTCGGCTGACAACGCTTCTTCACCAACGACAGCCTTCATGGCTGCGGCATCACGACCAATGGCATACTTAGCGTAGAGCTGATTAGAGACATCACCGTGGTCCTTCCGCGTCATGCCCTCACCAATGGCAGACTTCATCAGACGTGAGAGCGAGGGTAACACGTTGATTGGTGGATAGATGCCGCGGTTATCTAGCTGTCGGTCGACGAAGATTTGACCCTCAGTAATGTAGCCCGTCAAATCGGGGATAGGATGTGTAATATCGTCGTTCGGCATGGTGAGGATGGGAATCTGAGTAATGGAACCGTTCCGTCCTTCGACACGACCGGCTCGTTCGTAGATGGTGGACAAATCCGTGTACATATAACCAGGGTAACCACGTCGACCAGGTACTTCTTCCCGGGCGGCCGAGACTTCTCGAAGGGCATCACAGTAGGCCGAAAGATCGGTAAGGATAACGAGGACGTGCTTCTCAAGCTGGTAGGCGTAGTATTCGGCAGTGGTTAGAGCTAGACGAGGAGTGATGATACGCTCGATACTACACATTGCTGTTAGCCCGAGTTCGCATTACAGAGTAAGGGTGGCAACATACGTAGGATCATTAGCAAGGTTGAGAAAAAGAGTGACACGCTCCAAGCTGCCGTTCTCTTCGAAATCACGAGTGAAAAATCGTGCTGTTTCCAAGTTGACACCCATAGCGGCGAAGACGATGGAGAAGTTCTCCTCGTGGTCGTCGTGAACACCCTTGTTTGTAGCTCCTTTCTGCTTAACCAAGCCAGCTTGTCGACAAATCTGAGCAGCAATTTCGTTGTGCGGTAAACCAGCGGCGGAGAAGATGGGGATCTTTTGTCCACGAGCAATCGAGTTCATCGTATCGATAGTTGAGATACCGGTCGAGATCATCTCTTCGGGGTATACCTACGTGGAGAGTTAGCCCTGCTCCTACTATACACTGGTATATCATGGACGTACTCTAGAGTAGGGGTTGATGGGACTGCCGTTAATATCGAGGTACTCTTCGGCTAATACTTTAGGCCCTTTGTCGATAGCTCTGCCAGAACCATCGAAGATGCGGCCCAGCATGTCTTCTGACACGCCAAGTTTCAAACTCTCTCCGCTGAACTCGACCTTGGTCTTCTTTACATCAATACCTGATGTGCCCTCGAAGACCTGCACGATTGCACGGTTGCCTGCGGGGCGGGAAGAAGGCTGTCAGCACCAGCACCAGCACCAGCATTAACGAACTCTAGCGAGAACAATAGCACAAGCTTACCTCGGGCTTCGAGGACTTGACCGGATCTCTCAGTTCCATCGGGGAGTGTCAGGGTGACGATTTCATTGTATCGAGGGAATTTTACATTGTCAAGAATGACTAGGGGGCCGTTGACACCACCGACGGTGTTGTAGCGGATCCTGGGCACAATAGAGTATGATGACGACTCTCGAGGATCCATGGCGTCGGTCACTGAGGATAGGGGGCGGTCGAAGTCGGTCAGAGTAAGAGCGGAGGCTGAACGCTCTATTATAATGAATCAAAAGCTAGACCAAGGCGCAGGTTACGGTACTAGGTAGTTGAAGCAAGCAGCGGGTGATAACCAAGCTTCAGCCACTACTAAGAGGTGTTGACGCTACAAAGTGGCTTAGGTACAGAAGCTCCAGGTGGTACATGCCGAAGCAAGTCCGGGATGACAAGGTAATCAGCCACAGCTGAGCTTGGGTAAGGTAGGCATTAAATTAACTATATTCGTAGCCGGCCTTTTGGCGGGGTTAGCTAGATTCTCTTTCATGTCCAGGCCTTCCTACGAGAGCACCTGAGCACTGTGAATAAGCCACAATTAGCCCCGCAGCTGATATAATCACATGATGCCTCCTGTATAACGCCTACGATGTCCCCCCAAACTTATGTAGTAAATTAACAGCTCGACAACAGTTGTATAATGTGACGTGAGAAGTGATGCGCCTCCCTAAGCTGCCGGCTAAAGCAGCTTATCTCCTACTCGACAATGCATCCAAACGCAACGCTCTTTCTGTCGAGGTGCTGAAGAGCCTTCGACAGCAGTTAATTCAATACAACACGCCGCGCGGTGAGACTAAGCCATTGCTTCTTCCGCCCCCTAATCCTATACTCCTCAAAGAAATACCTAAGTCTTGCAATAAAAAAGCCACAGGAAAATCCGATGACTATCGTTGGCTTGTAGATGCGGATGAGTGGCAAAGACGTCGTGGTGGATTACCCAAGGTACTTGTTTTACGCAGTGAAGGGCCTGTGTTTAGCGCGGGACATGATCTAAAAGAAATAGATCAAATGGACGCTGCAGGTGTAGAAGAGACATTCGCCCTGTGTGTGGATCTTATGTCTCTCCTTTGCCGGTCTCCAATTCCGGTCGTTGGTGTCATTCAGGGTCTCGCTACTGCTGCTGGCGCGCAGCTTGCTTTGACAACAGACTTGCCAGTTGCCTGTGCCTCGGCT
This sequence comes from Xylariaceae sp. FL1651, assembly GCA_025201745.1. Classification (NCBI taxonomy): domain Eukaryota; kingdom Fungi; phylum Ascomycota; class Sordariomycetes; order Xylariales; family Xylariaceae; species Xylariaceae sp. FL1651. The sequence continues at coordinate 1,445,493 of MU624231.1, forward strand.
CAGTTCCAGCTACCGGGAATGTCAATTGGACTTCCCTGTACGTCTCCCTCAACAGCACTCTCGAGAAAGCTCGGAAACGCGTTCACTTACAGAATGTTTGCTCTTGCGGAGCCTGTGCGCGCAGATCAACTTCCGGCTGGTGCTGTTGAGACTGTCCTCGACGAAGCTGCACTTGAAGCTAGGGTAGCAGAAATTATTGAGAAGCTGGTTAGCCGTTATTCAGCTCAGGCACAAGCCATGGGCAAATGGGCATACTGGACTCAGGCTAGCCTCGATCGGCCTTCCCGGAGTAGTCCATATGACAGCTATCCGACAGCTGCAAAGTGGGCTGCCGGGGCTATGGCCATTCACGCCAGTACAAGAGATGCAAAAGAGGGTAGAAAAGCTTTCATTGCGAAGCGAGCTCCAGTGTGGGTTACTTGAATAGAACACCAAACATTAGGATAGTAGCATCCTGGTCTTTGCGCTCCATTCTGCTCTGATTTGATGTGTGTTGAGAATGTAAAGAATCCCATGGAGATTTCGCCTTCACATAAAAGAGGCAACTAGTATCAATCAGCTTAGGCATCAAACAACGTCTTTCGGGACATATCTTGGGTTTGTGATTGGGAAGTTAACGACTGACAGATTCAAATTGCCAGTACTTGACTAGGAGCAACTAATCACTCCACTAACACTACACATCCTAAAAGGCTATTACAATAGCCAGCTTAACGACTGCTTAGTCGAGTCTGGAATAAGTCAACGCATATCCCACCCGTAGGGCTGCAGCTAGCTACGTATGTCTATGGGTTAGCTGCCTCAATATTTTGTAGAATATTTCTTGGGCATCTTATTCAGTCGGAACATATCAGATGTAAGTAAGGACCCTAATTGTCTTGTGGGCTAGAATGCAATGTAATCGCGCACAATTATTGAATTAGAAAGCCAAAGAATATATATTTTCGAGTAATTCCTTCGAGAATCTGATAATAGTCGTCACTCTTCTCTAGGAGCTTGAAAGCATTACCGTCGTGTCAAAGCATCGCTTAAAACGATATGCACTAAATCGAGCACACGTGATTAGCGAGTTGAGTGACCTCATAGCATTTACTGCCGATTAAGCCGCTAATGCCCGGCCTTTCGTAGCGTCAACTCTCTGCTGCCGCCAATAACTTTGATCTAGTATTACCATATCGGCGCCCTTCATGTAGCATTGTGGATCGGAACCTCAGAGGAATTCGCTCATACCCTCTCCTTTCAGAGATTGGAACGAGATGAATAGAAGATGGCGTCGTTGCGTCCAATAATCCGCCTAGCTCGTCCGTGGGCTCCTCAAACACGTTCCGCTTTTCAGCGACGCTTTGCAACGACCTCAGATATTCGAAGCAAGTCCCGGCCGGATAACCGTGTGCGAATAGTAGAAGTCGGTCCCAGAGATGGTCTGCAGAATGAGAAAGTAGCAATTCCTGTAGCGACCAAGATCGAATTCATCGAAAGGCTGGCGAAGACAGGTGTTTCGGTTATTGAAGCCGGGTCATTTGTGTCACCGAAATGGGTACCACAGGTTAGTCTTGTTGCTAACCTAGAGCTGAGGAAGCTAGCTAATTAAATGTTCATTACAGATGGATAACTCGAGCAAGATTATGGAGCACATCCTTACAAAGAACATACCTTCGCCGACCCCTATTACCTACTCCTTCCTTGCGCCGAATACCAAGGGCGTCGAAAATGCGACTGCTATATTACAACAACACCGAGGCGAATATCTAACCCAAACGGACTTACTCACAGGAGCGACCGGAAAGCCTGTAATGGAGCTCGCTGTATTTGCTGCTGCGACGGAAAGCTTCTCGAAGAGGAATCTCAACTGCGACATTGCAACGTCCCTTGAGAGGTTCAAAGACGTTATTCAAGGTGCTAAGCAACTCGGAATTCGAGCTCGAGCCTATATCTCGGTGGTGTTAGGATGTCCGTTTGAGGGCTATAATGTCGATCCGCATAAGGTGGCTGAGATCGCTACCTCGCTGCTCGAAATGGGAGCCGATGAGATATCCTTGGGCGACACGACCGGGATGGGCACAGCACCACGCACCCAGGAGCTGTTGAGGTGCATGACGGCCGCAGGAATCCGGAATGAGGACATTGCCATGCATTTCCACGACACATACGGGCAGGCCCTTGTCAATACCGCTATATCGCTAGAACGAGGAATCAGGACGTTCGACAGTTCCGTGGGGGGTCTTGGAGGTTGCCCTTACAGCCCTGGTGCTACTGGGAACGTAGCTACTGAGAATATGGTATACTTTTTGGAGAGTTTAGGCATGGATACAGGCATTGATCTTGATTCTATGGCGGATATTGGACAATGGATTACCGGCGAGCTGGGGAAGCCGAATGACTCGGCTGTTGGGAAAGCTGTTCTTGGGGCCCGCAAAACTGCTGCTACTGCTAGTTCTACATGACTAGGTGAGTTTAGTGCTGTCAATACCGTACATCTTGATCGAGTTAAAATCAAAATGTCAAAGCATTGTAATTATTACAATCAACTCCACCACTAAAAGAAGTAGTCTTAACAGCGTTCTATGACCATGTGTACTCACATTTTCCTGGAAATCGAACGTCAATATTCGGGATACAGAGATAGCTTTTCGGGCTCAAACGTTTGGAGAATTGATGGACTATTGAATATGCCCCTCTTTACCCCATATGATGCCGGATTGGCCTTCAGTGGGTGAGAAGAAATGGCTGCGCAACTGACCTCTAACTACTGGGTTTCAGAAGTTGCCGAATGTACTCATATTCGCTTTCGCCTCGGGCAGTGCTCTCTAGCCCTCTCGACTGAGAACATCTGGAGGATGGATCGTCATCTCTATCGACAACAGACAGACGAGCAGTGTGCATACAAGCATCCCTGATCTTTGCTGCTTTAAGATCATTGACTGCCGCTTTCATCGTACTTCTACTCATACTGTTCTTTCATAGTACTCATAATATCATAAAAGTCGCTATCCCTAAAACTCGACCTCAACTCGTAGGTAACGGATGATGTCTAAGTCAAGGCTTATATTAGCATTGTAGAGGTGAACAATAAGCATCGCACACTTAACCAATTATTTTTATTTTGATAATCTGTCTCATACTCTCTCCAACATCCTAATTGATGTTATTTCAACATTTCAACTGGCGCCGTGCTCATCTCATATAGAATCAAGTAGAAGTTAAAAGGAATACACGACTACAAGTTACTTCCAGCTCCGTACTATTATGGGCACTTCCTTGTGTTTATGCCAGATTAGCAAACTAGCTAGTTTCCAAAGCCAAGGTATTGCTTCTTTGTGCTTTTCGACAAAGAGAAGCCTGGTGATGGATAGACCTTGTTTCGAGACAGATCGGCGCGGACTGTCCTGACGAGGCTTTACCGGAACATTTCTATTGTCGATGAGCCAGGAAAGCAGGAGTAAGATAGCAGAAAATCAGTATTTATATTCTAGAAGCTCTGAGTTTTGGCTGTAAAACTTTGAATTTGGCAAGTTTGTCGCTCAGTGAAAGATGCATCCATGCTGTGTTCCCACAACGCTGGGTCGACATATCTTTCAAGGGTCAGAGTCAGATAAGAAGTACAGAGGCTGGGCACAAGTTCTTGCTTCTTTTCTAATATGTCTCTGCACGTTAGGTTTAGTGAACAGTTTCGGAGTGTTCCAGTCATTTTATCAACAAGAACTCCTGAAATCTTACTCGGCATCGTCAATATCGTGGATAGGCACCACTCAGGGATTCCTTCTTAGCTCCGTGGGCATCCTCAGCGGCGCCCTCTATGACCGCGGTTATTTCAGGGTCTTAATCTACGTCGGTGCTGTGCTTAGTGTGGCTGGTATTTTCATCACGAGCTTCGTAACAGATTTTCCATCGGTCTTCATCTTATTTGGCGCTGTCGTTGGGCTTGGCTGCGGCGCAATGTATACCCCGAGTCTCGTCGTTCTTTCGGCACACTTCACCTCTGGGCTTTCTGTCGCCAGTGCCATTGCTACCACTGGGTCAAGCATTGGTGGGATCATGTACCCAATTCTTTTCCGCGATCTTGTCGACCGCCTCAGCTATCCGTGGGCATGTCGGATTTTCGCTTTCATGAATGGCGGTTTATTACTTATCTCATGTCTTCTGATCCAACCACCAAAAAAATTAATAGCGGCTATGGAAGAAACCCCAAACACAAGCCCTGTTAGGCAAGGTCCTTGTCAACACCTCAAAAATCTACGCGATCGTCATTTTGTGATCCTTTGCGTGTCCCTTTTGCTATTGATTGCGGGCGTAGATATACCCTTCTTCTTCTTGCCCACCATTGCTCAGGAGAAAATACATCTCCAAGCACGTTCTGGTGACCTCCTCTTAGCTGGTCTAAATGCAGCAACATTATTAGGTCGGCTCGTACTCGGTTCTCTATGCAGCTTCTATACACCAACACGAGTCTGGCTTCTCTCTATATTTTCCTGTGCCATCTTGCTTTCCAGTTGGACCGCTATTAACACACTAGCCAGTACTATTATATTCGTTGCCTTCTATGGCTTTTTCGTTGGCGGCTTGACAACGCTAACATCACCAGTACTCCGAGCGATGTCGCCTGAAGATGACTTCGGAGGCCGCTTAGGTTTAACGCAAGGATTTCAGGGAGTCGGTTTTCTCATCGGTGCTCCCATTGCAGGTGCCATTCTCCAGGGTCCGGCTAGTTATCTCGGCGTGAGCATCCTCTTCGGTGCCCTCTATTCGATGGTGTTTTTTGTTCTTGCATATTTATTGTCAAGAACCAGGTCACCCCGAGGCTCACTAAATGAGGCTAGGAATGATACGGAATTAGGCGCTATTGCACCATCAGATCGAACAGCAGAATGTTAAGTGAAAAGCTCGTCCCGTAATTGGTTTCACAGTTCGTTACGACCAATCATATTAAAATTTTAGTCAGACGTATCTCTTCGAACTATATCCGTTAATCCCTGTTTCCTTTGAGGGGAAGCCTGCATTTTAAATTATGGAATTAAAAAGATTGCTTGTATAACCACACCCTTAGGTCGTTGTGACAAAGCTTTTTGATAACTTAGCCCCCTGTTACTGAAAACTATGTAAGCCGAGTACACCGCTCAGGCCTCCTCTTCCCGGATACCCGGCTACAGAAGTATTCTAGCATTACTTTAACCCAGCATTTTAGGCACCTTACCTTCAACTTTTTCTACAAAACCCGAGCATCAGCTGACAAACATCCGGCTGAGTGAGAATCCTCCTCCGATAACGGTAGATACGAGGTTAGGATTTAGAAGTGCTACCCTCAAAGCCCTTAGTTTAACTGTAGATCTCGAGGTGGTTATGAGTCTTTCGCTGCGGGCAACACGTCATTCTTAAGCGTACGGCCGAAACACGGTGAAGAGAAGACCCCGGTTAAAATGTGATAACTTCTCTCATCTATTCACTTTCAGAAATTCCCTTTAATATGAATAACTGCATAAATGGTATTTCCTTAAAAAGCTTATAGTAATATTTATATCTATTAATTGAGGTAACAGTATTCTAATGTTTTATTAGTATATGCTGTTTTACCTCACAACAGGAAGACGGGCCACTCAAGAAGTTTGTAGGCTGTGGAGTGGTCTTCATTAGAACCGCCTTTCAGCATGGCGATAGTACTGCATTATATGACCCCAGCTTTTACCCCAGTTTTTACCCAAGCATCCTTTTTGGGGCACCCCCTTTAATCTGTTGGCGAAGCGGGTTCGTTGTAGATCTCTCTTCCCGGTGAGATGCTGACTCAGGTTTGCATATATAGTCTTAATTGAAACCTCGCGACAAGTCTCCACAACTAGCTAAGGCAGCTCAACCCTACTAGTTGAAACGGCGGACGGGTCGTCCCGAGCTCCGCTGCGGCCGACTTCATCGCACTACTTCGTCAGCCAACCTGGCCACTGCAATCTAGCTCGTGGCGTCGCTAGCGTTCCGATTGGGCATGGCACCCCCAGCCTGGCCAAGTGCGTGATGCGATTGTGCCTCCGGCCCTTGTGTTCGGAAGACGAATAAGCTTTCCTCTGCTTTGGCCACGTTTTCGCTGCAGAGGGGTACGTCTTGTCCCTTACAGTGACGGATATTAGTCTTAACTCCAACGGGCAGCGCGTACAGTGTTTTGCGCCAACCACTTAATGATGGCGTCAGAGGTCCTTGTAATTACTGGCGAATATGCTTCTAGTATCGCCAATTGTATTAAGGCACAGAAGTGGGCACTTATAATAAAAATACGTAATATTGCATCATGCTAGTAAGTGCTCAGCTGATCTTTCAGTCACAGACTATAAAAAAGGGGACAGGATGCAGTTGTCGCGATCCGATATCGTGGGTTGCTGCTCTCTGCCTAGCTTACAACTACTGTGGATCATATGCGAGGCAACAACGATTGCTAAGCTGGGCAATCATTACTTGAGGTATAACTGTTGTGGTAGGAACAGTTATTGTGGAGTTTTGGTTTGGTAATAAGCCTCAGAGGTTTCCTCAGCTAATTAGGTCATATAGTACATAGGTTGGTAGCAGTGATAATTACAGGATTTTAATCCTAGCATGATGTTACAAATTGTATAAATGTAAACGTAAAATCAGACTCTGTACTGAATTAGTAATCTGTAATTTAAGGTTATGTTTGTATTATTTATGCTTATCTATACTAAATCAACAAGATTCAAGTCGTAATTATTGTATACATAAAGTATTGCTTTGCCGCCTTATTGCCTTATGTTTTTTACTTTAAAGTATAGGACTAGGCCAATAGTAACGACAGAAGTGTATAATAATTATTCTTTACGTAACGATTGTCTAACGAAACTGTCGTTATTCCCTACTAATATGAGCTCCACCACGACGTATACATACATTCTATACGAGCAGTGGTTCTGTAGGTACCATCTCAAAGCTTGTCTTAACCTCCTCTACAGTGCACGTAGTGTAAAGTAGCTCAATTCTACGAAGTATGTAAGATATCACCACCTTTGGGACTACGTACCCATATATGTACGATGCTGCCCAACCCAAATGCGGCGTATTGCTACCATGTACTGTCGAGATATAGTTTGCAGTAGTTGTGCATCTGAGCGCTTTGATGCCGTTCTTTAGTCGCTGCCCTAAAGCCCGCGCGGCGACAAAAGATGCACGTCTAACTTAGGTTAGCAAACAAACAACGCATGGAGGCAGTGGGCGTTTGTGTATGCTTACAGTAAGGTAGCCCCTTCCGGGTTGGTCCCCATTCGGCAACCTCGGTGAGCCCAGCTTCAGCCCACATCTCGGCCTTGTGGTCGGAGGAGAACTTATAGCTTTCTTCGATTCGCACTTTCTCACCGCTACGGATGAGGATGCCATGAAGTGTTATATCTTTTGTGGGTAAAACAAATGCCTGGTGTCGACCGGCTTCTGCGTCGTATTCGCCAACTTAGTTCTAGTCAGACCTTGGCTATAAGCAGCGTTTGAATCTCTGTCCTACCGTATTCCCAATCGCCCACTCTGAAGATCTCCTCCCCAAGTATCATGTTGGCATGGGTGAGCCCATTCAAGATAAACTTCTTCGTTATACCTCTCGAATCATTGTATGCAGTATGCCTAGTTACCAGTTCTGGTCAGCTTGTCTTGAAATAAGTACAACTAGGTAAGCACAAAGAATACGACTTGCACTCGTTGAGGATCCTGGCATCCATCAAGTCCTATTAGAAGGCGGTCACGGCCGGGCGCTAAGCAAGTCCTAATCGACTTTAGAAACTGAGCGGCATCTTGACGCCCGAAATTGCCAATAGAGGATCCTAGCCACATAATACATTTGGGCTTTCCTTGGTTCTGCGATAGCCAGGCGAGCCCGTCATCGTACGTCCCTATACGCAGTGAGTAAGAAGATCCCGCTGGTTTCTATACGACTTCGTTATTACCGTGTAGCCCGCTTGTGCGGACGTTTTTGTAGGCCGGTATAGCAGCGAGGGTCCGCTCCAGCTCCGAGAGTGAGAGATCCAAAGCGAAGTACTCAAATGGTGTGCATAGCTTGTCCAGGGCCGCGAGAAGGATTCCCGTTTTTCGGAGGTTGCTATGCAGAGTCAGACTTGAAAATTGGATGTAATCACTCCAGATGATCTGAGTGCCAATCGTTACCCGCTCCCAAGCTCCACAATCATAGATCCGGGAGTCAACTTTTTTGCCATCTCTGCAGCTCCTATATTCAAGAGCTCTATCTCGGCGTTTGTCAAGTAGTACTATAGTTACGTGAGTCATTAGTCCTCACTACTTCTGAATGGTAAATTTGAGGTTACATCATCAAGGTACGTAATTTCTTCAAAGAGCTTTAGCCCGATCTCATCGTACAGCAAGATAGTCGGAATCTTCTTCTCGTGACCGTCACCGGGCTGAAGCTTTTGAAGTAAGTCGTTTCGTACATCGATACCATTGGTATCCCTTCGCACGTCAATAATCTCCTTTTTCGGTAAGTTGTATAGCATGGTTGCTGAAGAAGTTGACGTCGCCGTGGGTTAAGGAATCAATATCTAGCTGAAAGTTCGGTGCAAGGTGTGTATATACAAAGCTGATATTCACGCTTCAATCACTTGTCTCTATGCATGGTAACGAAGGGTAGATGGATCAAGCCCGGGCAGTCCGGGGAAATCCTCATATAATAGATTTCCTTTTGTATCCACAAGCACCGCGACCCTACTCGCATATTTTAACCAGAGAAGAGAAAGTTATTACGTATATAAAACTACTTTCTAGTCATACGTCATGTAGCACTTTACTCGTGCTTGTAGATTGACGCAACCTACACGATAATGTCCGATTTCCCGTTTATTTCCTCCGTCGATCCAATATATGTGGATGTACAGTGCTTTATTTTACCAAGATTTCTTCGAGATTCTCCCTCATATTTGTCATATAGTGAAACGATCGATACCTGAAGTGACCTAGACTGACAATACAACTCGGCGAAGGGATCCGAGGTCCTTGAGAGGCTGTGGCTTACATGCATATCTCCCAAGTAATCGTGAAAAGGGGTAAAGACATTGTTGTTATAAAATAAAAATACTTCGAGCTGATGCAGGCAAATTAGCATTTCAAGTATACTCATAAATCATTGCAAGGAAAAACTTAGGTACTGGATTGCCTACTATAGATTGACTGACAAAAATTCAACTGTGGTATATTTAAGCATCCCAAGGGGCCTACTTTGCTATCAATAATCCTGTGCAGTCACCATTGTGGTTTATGACAAGGCTAGGATGATAGTTCTTTTCCAGATGGTGTACTAAATATCATATATTAGTACTTTGGAACGCATAATTATTGATTATCTACGAATCTCGTTCATGCCACTCTCCGGTATACCATTCAAATTCAAAGCATGAAATACTCATTTTCTTTATTATATCCTAAGCACTTTCAACCAAAATAACACGCCATGTCACTACTTACAGGACCTTCGTATCACTTGATCCTTTCGTTCTTGCTCGGATGCTGCATTTATGCTATCGTCTACATACTTGGCACGTCAACTGCATCCCGTCTATATAGGTCCCGGAAAGGGCTTCGTCAGATACCTGGCCCAGTGGGCGTTCCAATCATTGGTAATTTGAGACAGCTTAGTAATAGGCCTCAGAATGAGTTGATCGCCTGGGCACGAGAATACGGAGAGCTATTTCAGATCAAGCTGGGCTTGACGACATGGGTCTATGTAAACAGTCCGGAAGCGGCTCGAGAGATTATGGACAAGCAATCTGCACACACTTCGTCGAGGCTGCCAACGCCGGTAGCCAGCGACCTCATCGGTGGTGATATGCGCTTCGTGCTGATGCCAGACAATCAGAAGTGGAGCTTCTGGCGTCGAACAACCCACCGGCTTCTGACTCCTTCAAGATGTCTAGGGTATTTAGCAAATCAAGATCTTGAAGCGAAGCAGCTGGTATACGACTGCTTGACTGATAATAAGAATGAGACCGAGTTCTATTCACACGCACGTCGATTCGCCACGAGTATAATTATGGCTACCACATATGGGTGGCGTCTTCCAACAGCGGTGAGTTGAGGGCTGTTCATGTGGCAAATGTTTTGTAGCTAATGAAAAGCTAAATCAGAACGGAGAAGACATCGAAAAAATATATCAAATTTTACACGAACTATCTGACAGTATGGTGCCTGGGACCTACATAGCAGACGCGGCTCCATTCCTGGCCAAACTTCCACCATGCTTGCAGTGGTGGCGGAAAGACGGTCTCAAGCATCTAGACTATCAGATTGAGGTCTGGATGGGTTATTGGCGTCGGCTCCAAAGTCGTGTCCAAGTGGGCGCATCACCTGATTGTTTCGGCAAGCAGCTGATATCGAGCAGTCCTCTGACCGAGCTCGAGCAAGGGTTCTTAGCTGGCTGTAAGCTCCCTAATCTAATTACGGTGACATCTGCATCATTAGTTCCCATGCTAACCTCTGACCCCCCACAGCTCTTGTCGAAGCCGGCGCCGAGACGACATCGACGACTATAAACTCATGTCTCCGTTACCTTGCCAATAACCCCGATGCGCAGACGGCTGCGCACGCCGAACTAGACGCGGTAATCGGCCGCGAGCGCTCGCCCACCTTCGCAGACCAGGGTTCGCTTCCCTATATTGAAGCATGCCACCGTGAGACATCACGGCTGCGGCCGCCGAGTAACAATGGTGTGCTGCACTACACGACCAAGGACCTGGAGTACAAAGGCTTCCATATCCCCAAGGGCGTCGTAGTTGCCATGAATCAGTATGCCATGTATTATGACCCTGAGCGGTATCCGGATCCAGAGCAGTTCCGCCCAGAGCGATTCCTGCGCCAGGCCGGGCCAAGCCACCATGGCGGTGCGCCAAGGTGGAGTTACGACGCAGAGGCCGGCGATCTGCCAGACCGTTGGGTTTTCGGGGCGGGTCGCAGACTCTGCCCGGGGATGCACTTTGCCGTCAATAGCCTTTACATTGGGCTAGCCAAGATCCTGTGGGCTTTTGAGATCAGGCCGCCGCTAGACGAGAATGGATGTGAGATTCAGCTGGACGTAAGCGATGAAGGCGGCTACATGGATGGACGGTTCACCGTCCCAAAACCTTACCGGCTACGATTCATCCCACGAAGTAAGAAAATTGAGGAGATTGTTAGGCGCGAATGGGCCGAGGCGGAGAAAGGCGAGTAGGACATAATTTTACATGATGGAGTGGAAAGGAAATTTAATAACGTTGGCCGTGATTTTGGAGTTTAAAAATCTTAAATGTGTATCTGCTAGGGGTAGACTAATTGCTTAAGAGGTATCGCAAAAGTAGTATCGAAAGAATGGCAAAATTACTAGATTTAAGAGGTGTACGCGAGAAAAAAAACTGATAATATTGATGCATTCAGAGTCTTGTTCTTTAAACTATCTACTCTTTAACCAGTCATCTATCCCAGGTGTCCAAGTGGTTGTTCGTCTTCTCGTTAACTGTCTTTTCTCAACCTCAGGTTCCACCGCTTACCCCCCGCCCATCCTCCAGTCATGAGGAACACTGGTACGCTTGCTGAGCCGCTTAGGGCACCCAAACTCCAACCCATAGTTCCCCAGCCGCTACGCTCACGAACAAATCCTGCGAAGAGAGGCCCTACAATGGTTCCGGCTGCAAACGCCACATTGAAGAGGCCGTACGCTTGTGCTGTAGCGCCGCCAGGTCCGAATATGCCAGGACGGTCCCGCTCCTTTGCGTTGACAATATGCACAATCTCGGTAAAGATGGGCGTATTGACTAGAGTGAGCGACACCCCAATTAACGCTAGCAAAGAGCACAAAAGGACCTCTTGGCGTAGTTCTTGATGGTCGACAAAGCGCAGCAACACATAGCTCGGTAGAGCACTCAGAAAACCGAGACCTGTTAATAACTTCGGTCCATGCCGGTCAGTCAGATGGCCAATCCAAGGACCCAAAAGAGATGGCAGGAAAATAGGAAGGAAAACGAGGCCACCTCCGGTCGATGACCAGTGAAATGTGGTAGTAACAAAGAGCGGCAGAACGGAATCGAAGCCAGTAATCATGATACCAAAAACAAGGGTTGCAAAAAGTGCAGTCAAAAGGCGGCGTGAGCGAAGGAGCGAGATCACAGGCGGAGCCCTCGACCGATGCACTGTCAAATTTGGAGACACCAATCCCTCGACATTGCTAGCGCCATCTCGAGTTCTTCCTTCCACGTCGTCAGAACGGTCTTCGTATTGGGCAGTAGACGTGTTGTTCGTCGGGCTGACGAGGTACTGGCGAGCAACCTTCTTCTCGATCATGACCAGCCGCAAGACAATGTCCAAAGCAATTAAGACAAAAGCCATGATGAATACCTTGGAGAAGCCGCCATAGTCATACACAATACCACCAAGAAGTGGGCCTAAAAGCGTGCCTCCCGTCATTGCCAATGTGACGACGCCTAGGTACTTCCCTAGCTCATTCTCATCGACAGTATCAGCGAGCAATGCCAGACCAACGGTCCATACCATGGCAGCGGCAGCGCCCTGGAGAGCTCTGCCAGCGACCCAGAGTGCAAGTGAAGTTCCGACGTACAACATGACCGTTGCAGCACCCAGGATTACCAGTCCGACAATCAGAGGAAGCCGTCTCGAGCTGCTACGGTCCGCCAGGTATCCGAAGATCGGCGCAAAGACAAGCAGCGAGACACCGTACACTGCCAGGAGGATAGATGTCCATTTTTGGGCATCGTCAGTCGCTAAACCCACGCGCTGTTGGAGTGCCAAGGGCGCCACGGGTACTATAAGCCCGTAAAGGAAGATGTCGGTGAAGGCCATGACGAAAACCACGGTGACGAGGAAGAGCTTTCCACTGCGAAACGACAGCATAACCGGCCGCTTTATGTGACGGGACGAACTGATTAGTGATGTAGTCATATTTATATACAGATATTCTTTGAAAAACAGTTAAAAAGTAAAGGTGAAGTATGAAGGAAGGTATTCAGTGGGGTTGGGCTGACGTTATAAATACTTGCAAAACAACATTTTATATTGCCGGAGATTTCCCACATGATTTGAAAGGGGAAAATAATTTTATTCAACAAATATTAAATAATTTTGAAAACAATAAGAAGCTAAATATCATCACATCAGACGTTTTATAAACGCAATGATTAATTAAATAAACCCCCCTTTTTTTTTTCTGAAAAGAAATTGGAAAAAGACACCCCCCACTGTAAATCAATCTGAAAGTGTTGATATAGGAACAAAATCTAGTCGATTATACAAGTAAATCAAATCAATCGATAGGTAGTAGTATTAGTTTCAGCACGGCTAGGGTAAGTCAATGCTTTGCATCATACTACGATGTTATTTGCTGTATGATTCGTATGTACGTACTATTTAGAATTTCCTCCATATGCTGCTTATCCTGCATAGGAAGTTTACCGAGTAGGAGATTGGAAGACTCGTCGATTCATTAGCTCAACACGAGTAGAATAATCTGAAGCACTATTTGCGTTATTGAATAGACGTAGATAAAGTATGGCGTACAAATTCTGGTAGGGTTTTTTTTTACGAGCCATAGAGAAACCCCAAGGACCATGAAGTGCTATATGGAAAGCAGTAACGTCGAATGCGTCTATATTCAAGCACGCCTTTGTTTGAAAACTGTCTTTGACACGCCTCTAAGGATATAAACAAGACACAATGACTTAGCGTACTTTCACACTATAATTATGCGCAAAGTAAGCTCCGCAGCAGTAACAGCTAAGACTTCACTAGAGAAGCTTATGCCCGGTAGGACCCCAATACCGTCTACTCTACGACTTATAGCTTAGACAAACTGTCTATGGTTATTTGGAGTACCTTTCGAAGGTGTGAGTCTGGAGATCCACGGACGGTGATGGCTAGACTATGAGCTACTAACTCTTTCGATTATAAGATGTTGTTAGAGAATAGCTAGGATAGGAATTGGTAAGCCTGGGGCCTGGGATATGACAAAGCTTGCTAGATCTGGTGCCAAAAATGCATAGGGTTTCTATACACTACAGTTTCTCTTTGGCACTCTGTTAAAACTACAGAGTTAAACAAACACTCTACGAACGCAGGCTTCGTAGTACCCATTAATGAGGTCTCATCCATAGAAATAAGATAGGGCAGTAGATTAAAAATAACGCAAATAAATGTAGCCTAAGTATAATACATGCTTAGCCTGTCTTTAAATTGTTTAATGGGGCTGTTAACACTTTTTGCCTACTAGAATAGCTCAATACACCCGACCAACTATAATTCAGCTATACTCATAGAGTGTAGGCTTAATCATATGCGTCCATTAGGGTTGTATATGATTCCGGTAAGTGATATTCTTGAGAGAACTTAATATGCTGTGAACTCAAGGTCTCGTAAAGCATGCTAGCCAGACTAAATAAAGTTAGAAAGAGACCCACGACAGTAATTTCTGTCAAGTGAATGGCTAGGAACTTCACCAACAGCTGAACGCCTAGATCGTCCTATTGTAGAAATAATGTCAATGATTCTACCAAGATTCAAACTCTTAACACGTTTCCGTGATCTAGGAGGTATTATTGGTCCGTGTGTTTAAACCCACCTAAAATCATTAAGGGGGTGGACCGTGAGGGGGTGGCCTGCTTACTGGCTAGGTGAGAAAGATCTTGGCTGTTGGTAGATGACCCTTGTTAGCCCTGGATGAATTTTGGCGGAGGTTCCGTTTTCGGCTCCCGCTTCACACTTTGACTACACGGGCTGGCCTAGATTGCGGGCCAATATTTCAGGAAGCCATGGCTGAAGTAGGCGCTGGGCACTGGCTTGATCGATATGGGAAGGGGTATCACGCTTGGGTGAGGGACGAGAATGGATTCTCCAGGCCGTGCGGTTTAGTCGAAGCCAGATTCGACACTGACGGCCGCTATTTCGAGGGAAGGGCCGACGTCAACCCCCTCATGACTCTGGGTCTATCGACGCGATTGTCGAGCAAAGATCTCCAACGTCACATTTTGCTTGCTTTTACGTTGTTGCGCTTGCAGCATTGTCTGCTAGGAGCCAAAGCCGAATTGCGTACGAATGGAGTCGAGCCATGGTTTTCGGTGGGTATTCCCGCCACGGCCGACGATGCTATTCACAATGCAGCTTCGGCACTGCATTTCATGGATTTGGCCAAGAACGATGTGTTGGATGTGGATGATTTTCATATCCACGCGCAGAATGTGGCTAGAATTGTCAATCCGCGCAAGTCATTGGCTCGAGCATTTGTATTGCCTATAGAGTCGAAGAGCGGTACACAACGTATGCTACGCATTCTGTTTGTGATAGCCCATCAGATTGTCGATGGCTTGTCTTGTATGAATTGGATGGCTCAGTTTATACACATTGTCAACTTGCCCACGGAAAAAATTTACCAGCGGATTCAAGAGGCCATTCGTCCAAACTCAATACATGCTAGTCTTCCTCCAGCCCAGGAAGATCTGTACCAATCAGTTAGTCGAACAAAGGCAGGGACAAGATGGTTCTGGGCGATTACGATTGTCCTACGACATGTAAAAAAGCCGTTGCCAACTCCTTTCCCCAATCCTTTACGGAGGGATATGCCGCTATCCAAAGCGAAGTCTTTCCCCCCAAATTATTCTAGTATCCTGGACTATTCTCAGACCCCTCCTCTTAATACTTTTGCAGCTAGGCTCCAGCTATCTCGAGCCGCAAGCCAGCGTCTGTATCGCCTATGCCGGGAAGCTAAGGCGAGCGTTGGGGCTGGGGGCTTCGTTCTGGTCGCTATGGTTATGATGTCGCTACACGAATCGAAATACCCCGAAGAACCAGATGAGGCACGTCGTCCGTTCATTGGCAGCTTCCCTCTCAATCCCCGGCCATTTATTGGCACGAAATGCCGTGAGTGAAATCTATATTCAATTTCTTCCTGATTCTTTGAAGGAAAAATCACCTATCCAGCTAGTTCTATACCTAGGGGGCTCTACATACCTCTAAAATTCTTCCAATTTTGTCGAAAATGAAGTATGCTGACTCCTGGTGGTGCAGTCGACAGCGTCATGCTGGCGTTTTGCGAGGGCATAGTACTTCCGTTTCTACCGTCACACTTAGGCTTAGAAGGCAGATTCCGGCTATTGGCTCGCCAGGCCAGCAGACAGCTCTCAGCATACCAGAAACGGGTTCGACCACAAGATTCCGCCGACGCAGTGGCTTATATGGGCATTCACGGTGCTGGTCGACTGATTGCGTCAAACTACATCGATGGTGTAGACAGGCTGCGCAACCTCCTACCGCCTCATCTAAAGGGCGCTATTCCACCGCCACAGGGCGAATTCGAAGTACCGACCTGGAGTCTTAACAGGTCCACGTGTGGAGTTAGCAGCATTGGCAAGGTGGATTGGTCTAGTGGGAAGTTCGATTTAGACGCAGACCCCGGAGATGGGGTAATTGCGAGCATTGAAAGCTTTCAATCCGGAGTAAGGGTGCGTGACAACGAGTTTCTGGTGGGGATCTCAAGTGAGGATGGTATCATTCAAGCTGCTGTAAGCTTCGATGGAAATGCTATTAATGAGGAAAACGCGCACATATGGATCGAGAGGATGAAATCCTTCTTAGAAATATCAGATACACCAGAACCGAAAGCTCGCTTGTGAGATTTCATGGCCGAGAGCTTGTCCCACTCTCTGAATTACAAAAATGAGCTTTGACCCAAGATACAGACAAACCAAGGAAGAGACGGATAGCTACCACTCGCAAAGCCTACTGTGTGATGTCCGATTATATACATCTCAGTGGTGTTTGGACAAAGGCTATGTGACTTCTGGAATATCAAATGCGAATTGAGGAGTCTTTGGATATTATAATTGAGATGCTGATATAAGGCAGGATATTTATCATTACGATAGCAGGTCGCAGCAGTCTAGAACAGAAGAGCCCTAACGTATCCAGTCGGATCTAAACCCATTCTTTTTTAATACCTGGCACTGGCAAATCAGTCCATTTCCATTGACTTCCCAATTTGATGACGCAGTCTTCCCTGCAGTCGCAGATATTCGGAGCATTGCCGCAGAATCTGCAAGGTCTACATCCATCTCCAACATGCGGATTTATTTTCACAGTCATTCTGGCTCTGTGAGCGTGTATCGGAAGCAAGACAAGGAGCAATATTGTTTGGCGAGCTGAATAAGTGATCGCGAGTGCGTTTTGCTTGAATTTTGATGTGGAAGATGTTAACTAATGAAAATGAAACCCCCCAGTCGTATTTATAGAATTTTCAGTCACTGATGAGTATGATAGAACAACATATCAAACTCACAGCCTGAGTTAGCAGAATCTTTGGTTCTTTGTGAGTAATGTGAGCATTGGCGATGAGTTTGTTAAGTGGACGTGTTCAAGTGGCAGTGGTCACCACATCTGTTAATAAGTGTCACACTACACTGATGAATAATATGATGATGATTCAGCACCGTGCTTTACGATGTATGCGTCAATATCCGAAACAACCTAATGTTTTAAAGCTTGGCGGTCTTTTAATTGTAACTGAAATGCTTATAAGGGGATTGGCCAGTGTGCTAGATATCAAGTTTGATATCGGTGTAGCCTATACGTGACTTCGCGAATCTGCTGATGATGAACACATTAATGCTTAGCGTGGAATAGAAAAATTAATCGTTATAGACTTTATCATTTAGGATACTAAAGCTGATACAAAATTGCCTCCGGGCCGATAATGCAGCCATCAGCTGTTTTATTTTTATATGAGCTGAATAGGCAAGCCACCGTATGTGTAGTACGTAAACCTCATGTCTCAATTTAGTAGAAATGCTAGAGCTAGATACAAGCACTGATCTGGAGCCCTGCAGGCATACGAAGCGCCGGGATGTGGTATTAAGATCTTGTAGTACACGGTTAAGTACTCCGGAAAGGTGAAATGGTCAGCATACAGTCGACGAGCAAACAAGCTTTCCCACTTGGTCATTGGTAATATCACCATTATTGCACAACTAAGCTCACATACTCTGTCGCTACATTGAGGTCTCTCCTAAGTATTTGCATACTTATTAATAGTGTAGGGCAGGTGCTGAGGACAGTGTGGAAACAAAAACTTCTGACAGTGATTACAGTGCCGTCCTCCATTCTCTCCCTTTACAACACTAATATCAGCACAACCTTCGCATTAGCTGCAAGTAGATCGTACGCCAAAGAATGTAAAGAGTCCCGTGACTTTGCGGATTCATGTGTCGAGTGGATTAGCCCAAATAGGGGCTTATATGATTGCATCCTGAACAGTAATTACGCATTCGGGCTGGTCGTTTGCAGCGAACGGCCAGTCCTTGATCTTCAGCATTAATGATTGGCCTAATTAGCGCAATCGCTTTGTAAATGGCGCACTTGGAAGCCCTTATTGGCTTGGTTATCAACGCGATACAATGCTAGCCTATCAGCTATGCCGTAGCTCCAACTTTTTAAAGGTAGCGGGGCGTTGATCGTTCGACCGCATTCTAACAATTAGTTCTCTGGGACCTGAATGACGCGTTCAACAGAAAAAACCAATGGCTGGCCGTTAGTTGTTGCACTGCCATACTCTAGTATCGAGGTTGACGACTAGCTAAAAGATTGCCGCATTCGTCGTAATAATCATTTCATTTCACCCTTCTATTCTCTCTTACGTTACGGACAAGTTAATTCTCTTGATAATAGAAAATAGTAGAGCATAAGAAAGCACCACGTTCAATCCCTCCCTTCTCGTGCGAAAAGCTGGTGCTGTTGATATTGTATGCTCTTAGAGTTGTTAGAACGTGGGTTTTCCTGGTTTGGCCACCACCTCGAATTTGTTCTCCACTCTTGCGTGTTTGTTTCAAATCTAAAACTCCAGCGCCGCTGATCGTCAGCATTCTGGAGCCGGGCTCGGCGTGTAGGAGGACCTGTCCTCAAGGGGAAAGAACATGTGTACATAGTAGGTAACCATATTCCCCGCACTACTGTTCACAAGTTGGGAACGCATCTTATATGCTTGAAGACGGACACTATCTCCGGGAACCACATTTGGTGATGCTTTTTTAGTTGGCTATAAGCAAGAATCAAACAATATCCCGCCAATGATTAACCTGGGCCATAGGCATAGGTCTGTTATACTGGGCTTTGATGTAGATCTGACGATTGCGCCGATCCTAGTCAGTTTGTGTGAAGTGCGGCCATTGAGGCTCCGGCATCACTACCGCAGTATAATGCAACATCTTTTCGATTCGGGGAAGGGACTCTTGCTAGGTGAAGTTTGTTCGGTGCAGAGAGAAGTAGTTCGGGTTAAATTATAAAATATTGTGATACACCCGGATCACATCCATTAGAGAGATGAATAATAGGTAGCACAAGAAAGGCGAGTATTAAGGCTCGGTCCTGTTCTAATGGACTTCTGCCATTTTGTTTCGTACGACGAACAGCTTTGATACGATTGGCTGTGCGTTTTATATCTGGGATGAAACTACGATGCTAAAGGTGATACAACATAGCCATCGTTCTCTGGCTCAATAGTAGGCACTCAAGTACTGTCTATAGTATGCAAGGTATATATGCTGAGGCAAGCGTTTGACTTGGAGGCTTTGCACCCTTGTTCTTTGATCAACTGCTGTGCCATGCCGCTTATCTAGTAATAGATCTTTGTTATAACCTATGTACTTGGAGATGACCGCATTATATTACCAGAACTACCCAAGACAGCTCACGAGTTGAGTTCGATTGGGTAGCTTTCGTGGTGCTCTGGTGATATACACAAACTCTTACCAGCATGCTTCGGCGAGCCTTTTAAGATTCTGTCGCATCGAGTCATACGAAATTACAGTCCTTCCGAACGACTCGTGAATACATGGCGATTGACCAGGGCCACCTGTGTAGCTACCCGGCGATTCTTTTGCTGTAAAACGTCGTCGGTGTTATTGTAGCAGTTGGGATGAAGAGCCGCTGTTTTCCAATGTTCTTCCTGGTTTACCGACGGCAAAGCCAATCATGCCAATAACCGAGAAATTCTATAAGTATGTAGCAATTATATTTCATTTATCACTAGGCATATTCAATTGGGTTTAGGCGTGGAACCTGCCGCATGATGAGCTGCAGGCCAAGACAACCGGGAGATACTGCAGGCTCGATGGCCATAAAGACCGGGCTAGTGAGAACGAGTTCGCGATAGTGGAAATCGCCCTACGATTAATCCAGACAAGTAAGCTTATACACTACAGCCCTGGGCTTGGGGGGAGGGGAGGAGAAAGCAACGTAATGACAGGGGTTGCATGATCTCCAGCTGTAATTAGAGGCTGTGGGTGACTTTGGCGGCTTTGTCTCTCTGCTCGCTGTTCGCCTTCTACTCACGGTAGCTAGCCCTGTTACTCTACACAGACTCCTGTTACCTTCATAATTGTTCTGGACATATTTAGCTTTCATGGCGGGTTAGGTCGAGAAAAACAGGTGCTAACCCTCTACAGCATGGATGCAGTAGCCCGTGGTCTTGCCCCTGACTTGTGCCAATTGCGCACTAAAGAGCCACAAACTAGTCAACAGTTTTATCGGCACTACACAGACGCGTGCAAGTACTGCAGGGTATCGTGTATCTGATGTGCTTCAAGTGCATTCTAACGCCATTATATTGCCCGTGAATAAACAGTTGAATGATTGCAAAATGCTGTGGCTCCCTTTTCATAGTCCCCCAAGTCTCCGAGGTAAGGAGAAAAGGAAGGCTCAACGCGTCAGCATCAAAAGCCAGACGCCAGCATTTACGTCAGACGTATGAAAGAACCCTGGACTCTGGGCAACTGAATGCTGGGGGGATGGAATACTGTGCCCGGCGGTCGCGCTAATCCCCTTGTTATACCCCCTTCCAATCAAGAGGCTGGCATTGTACTGCGTGCTATTCATCTCCTTCGATAAGGGCATGCAAGGGTTCAATTAATGATTAATATCTCTGCTATGTTTTCTTGAAATGGCACCCTGTACAGCAGTACTGGTTCATAAAACGGATACCAATTAGAAGAAGTGATATATGCCCTGTACCTAGTAGGTAGTGTCTAGACGCTCCCGCCCTGATAGCCGCTAGTTTTCAATGGGTGTACGCACAGATATAATAGACCAATGCTGTACAGTGCACAAATGAGTACGCATCTTACACAATCAAGCTATAGATACTCCAAAATAGGTACATACTACCTTGCTGACTATCCTTCTAGGTCATAACAACTAAATACCTACCAGTAGGAGCCTCTAGCTGATCTCATACGAATTGAACGCGCGTAACCGCTCCCGACTGTATGATTTAGGATTTCCCGAAGACAATCTACTTTCTCTAGTCTACTGTACGAACGCCTGCGATGCATGGGTTACATCTTTGCGTATCGGACTTGAATTATAAAATTGCATAGTTGCGATACTTCACACCAACTGTGGTCTGTTCGCTTGCTGAATTGAACGCTATGAAAGGAACATTTCATCATCTCTCTGACGAACAACAACATCGTACATATCTCCTATTGAATCTAGAGGGCACACTTTGCAAAAAGCGCCATGTTTGAAAAGGGAGAGAGAGATATATATATAGATTCTACCGTCAGACCTCTACAAGCATACCTCAGCTTTGGTATCGAAGCATCAGACGATGCAGGAAACATCAGTCTAACAACAAAAGGTTCTGCCATCTGGTCTGATATTACTTTTGTCTTAAAGTTAAAAACGGGTTGAGGGAGTGAAGGAAGAGAGTATGTACTTCGTAATCGAAAGAATCTATGTACGCTGCCAGCCAATAGATAAAATTGTGTTCGACACCCCCACAAACCTTCTAGAAAGCCAACCTTGGGTAGAGTACCGATCTTTTGGACGGTTGTCTGTCGTCTCTTCTCACCGACCCGTGCACTTTCAGCACTCTTGGCGTCTTCTAGCCTGTTTAATTGTAAGATTTACTTTCTCGTTCCCTTGGCCGTTTCCAATTGAAAAAGTCAATTGCTATTAGAGTTGCCAGACATATTTTGATGCCTACATAGGCAGCTAGTCTAGGGTCTACTCTGCTGGGTTCTGATGCGATTTCTTGTACCAAGGTATTCTTATTGGTTCTGTCTCCCGACATTCCCATGCTTGCGTAATGCATCTTGTGGTGGTCGGTTCTCCAGGGGTTGATCGGATCACGCAACGCGATAACTCGACTGGCTCCAGTTTCGCAGGAGAACCTGTAATGCAGCTCGTGTCGACGCAACCCACAACCTACGCAGTACGGTACAGCCAAACACAGTAAGTGGCAGCATAGTGAGCAACAGAAAGCACCTCATTTGTTTGCTGTCTGGATAAATACAGATCAGAGCTTTCCCTTCTGGTGCATTGCGGCACGGAGTATTGTAGATGCGTAGGACATGATTCAGTTCAGTAATAATTGTCAGTCAGTCGAGCTGCCACTCTCTTTCGGTCTAGCTCTAGTATAGATAACAGCCAACCGCCTGCAAACGGCTACACTGACTCTTACTGGCTTTATGTGGTGTAGATCGACGTTAGACCCAGTCTCCTTGTTGATTCTTGAGGGCCAGTTGCGCTCCTTCGAGCGTCATAATGGATACGTATACTTACCCAGAACACCACCGGCCCCCCTTTTCCCGGTGGCTGTTAATTGCTAAGGTAGGCCAATACTAGTGTACACTATCTACTACTGGGTACTAGGTCTAGTCTAGTAATGCCAATTGCCTCCCATCTCGTGTACGTACCTAACGTACCCTCCAAGAACGGGAGTGGACAGAAAAAGGTTGGCCAATGTACTGTACCGTCTGCCCTCTGCCCTCAACCGGACAGTCTAATACAGGCCCCTGCCACCAAATTTCTTCAGACCCCCCTATCAGAGTCGGCATAGGGTCCCACTAGCTATACAGTATTGCAACTTGCCACCAAATGGCAAAGAGGACCCTCGGTACTGTCTAAGCCCACCCTAGACCATTATATGTCCCCAGTGGCCGCCCGTTTGTGGTACAGTGCCTGGGAGATCCGTCCCTGATCTTTTTCTTCACACCTTCCCGTAAATCTGAAGAGAAGGGTCCCCTGTCAACCCCTGCCGCTAATGAGAGAGAGAAATCTCTCCTTTTCAATAGCTGGAATCCCGCTGCACTGCACTCGCCCCTTTACCCTCTTGTCCTCCCATCTCCTCCTCGCTATCTACTTCTTCTTGCTGCATCTATCTGACGCGCTTTGCTACGTCAGCTTGGGGACTCTGCTTTCGTTCTTTGTTTGCCAAGTTTCCAATACCGACCTCGTCGCCTGTGAGGTGTTCATTCGTTACAACCCGCTTTGAGGTCATCGGAAACGTGGATCTGCACCTGTTGACCACGACGATTAGCGACAACAACCGCTGAGATTCGGCGGTTGCATCCCCATTTCACTATCGATCTGCTACGCCGTATGCCTGCCCTCCAAGTACCCTATTAGTATCGCTGTCTGGGCCAGGCTTCACTTTTTGGAAATTGTATGAAAAAGGAAAAGGAAAAGGAGGATAGACGCCTGCGCGTACCAGGCATATACATCAAGCTGGCTGGAGCCAAGGAGTCAATAGCTTCCCCTTGGCAAGCCTTTCCCTCGAGAACAATGGGAGCAAACCTACCATCTTCCCACCAGAGATTCTTCAGCATGCGGAACCCCTTCTCGAGATGTATTCTCTTCGCGGTTGCTCTCCTCATTCTCCTCGGAGTAACGTGGAAATCAGACCGAATAGAGAATGTGGGCACCCAGATTATCAAAGCTGCATCGACTCACAATAAGGAGGGTCACATCTCGCAACAGCCGCTGGGCGACGCTCCGCAAGCAAGCGATCTAGATATACCGCCCATCTCAGATCATGTGATGGATTGCACTATCAACGCGACCTACATGGCCGAGCTTAAGGCAAAGTATGAGCTTATGGATGGCTTTCAGTATTTAAAGCGCTACGTCAAGATACACCGGCAGCCAATCTCCCGAAAGTCGATTACCAAGCTTGACCAGGAGTTTCTACCAGGCACTTTTATCAAGTCCATTGATTTACAGAATCCTAACTTTGGGAATGAGAAGTGCATTGAGCCGCTCAACGTTTATGTCCCAGAATCGCCTTATCCTGCAACAGGCGATTTGTCCGACTTCATGTTTGGTGTCTCCACCACCTTCAAGAGGTTCAGTGGCGAGAAGACGAGCCCGGTCAACGAGTGGATTTACTGGTTGACCGATGGCAAGGGTAAGTCTAATGGCGGCAAGTTGATTCTTCTGCTTTTGGATGCGACTGAAGATCAGATCGTGCATGCAACTACTATATTGCGAGAAGCTGGCATTGATGTGGATGTGTACCATTCCGACTCGACCATGGAGATGGCTGTTCGCTATTTGACGCTCATTCCAACACTATATAACCACCCAGATCGACCCCGAAAGAAGTGGCTAGTGTCATGCGACGACGACACATTCTTCCCCAGCGTTCACACACTCGTTCAGAAATTCGAGGCCTTTGATCCCACCGAACAGCTCTACATTGGCGTGTTATCGGAAGACATCAACAATGTCGATCGCCATGGCTCCCAGGCCTTTGGTGGTGCCGGCGTGTTCTTGTCTGTACCTATGGCCGAACAGATAACGCGTGACTATGAAACCTGTAAGACTGATGAGAAGATCAAGGAGTCTAACTCGGGCTGGGGCCCTCAAGGTGATATTCTCCTTCGCAAATGCATTTATGAAAACACAGACGTTCGGCTATCGGTTCTGCACGGTCTGTACCAGCTTGATCTTTACAACGATCCGTCGGGTTTCTACGAATCTGGCATCAAGCCCATCTCTCTGCATCATTTCAAGGGTGGTGGCTGGCATAACGCTCTGCCTTGGGAGTATACCAAGATTGCACACATCTGTGGTGAAGACTGCACGTTGCAGCGATTCCAGACCAGCGATAACTTCATCATCTCGACTGGTTTCAGCGTGGCGCACTACCCTCAGGGCGTTAACTTCAACCTCAATCAGATGGAGCGTACTTTTGCGGCCGCGCCCCAAGACAAGGGATGGAACCTAGATTATGTTTTTGATCCGCAACGTCCTAGTCTACTTAAGACTGGCCGTAAGATTAGTTGGGATCTGCAAGAAGCAACCTTAACCCCCGATAACACAGTTCACCAGGTATATGTGCGCAAAGCAAACGACTGGCGATGGGTAGACAAGGATGAGCAACCCATGTCACAATTGGACGGTATCATTGAACTTGTCTGGGTTCCATAGGACATTTACGGCAAGGCAATATCCACACGAGATGATGATTTACCTACACGACGGCGCAACTAGTGATGCATCTTGGGTATTACTATTTTGGAAACAACGCTTTTAAAAAACTTGGTAAAAGGAAAGTCAGAATAGACATCATTCAGGATACCAGTCCTGGTAATACGCATGACTGCGGTCAGCAAGGAGGAGCCGATTCTCTGGCTGGCCCAATATTACTCAGTTCTATTCGCTCATGGCGCGCCGAGGCGACCAGCTGAAATTGGTTGGTTTGGCTGCCTAGATAGAAGATCAGCAGACCCTGGAACAGCCCGCCTCTATGCGCAGGGCGTCGTTAGATCTTCAGCTTCAGTTATTCCAACTTGGGAAGGATACCCTCGACGTCCACAATATTTGTTCTCACTCGACCAAGCACCTTGGATCCCATCACACGATAATGCATAATATTGTGCCCTTTTTTCAGTCGATCGTCTGCTTGTCGCTACCAATTGCTTCTCGACAGGCTCGTCAGCAACGTTATCGCGTGAAATACCAAGCACCCTTCAGCTTTCTCCTCTTCTTCCCCTCTCTGTTCTGGCTGAGCATCAGCGAATCCGGCGTTCAATGGTCACCACACCCAGTCGCTTCATGCATTTACATGACATCATTTTCTTTTCGTCCTGTTCGCCTTTTCTACTAGCATCTTAAATAACCGACGATATTCCGCACTTTTGAGACACGTATTATTATCGTACTAACATGCTTATCTTCATCGCCACCCTCTCTGTATCATAGACCTGTTTATGTGGGCCAAGGGAGTTGTAAGGATAGAAGTGTTGTTTTTATTCATGAGATTCGTTAAGGAGGAGAAGCGATATTGATGGAACCTCATACTTGATGATGGTTGTTGAAAGAGTTGCCTGGCTGGTACATTTGTGGATATGGACTGTTTGGGGGATCGGCTGGACTCGGTATCGAAGTGCTCGAGACGAGGATTCTGTGGCTGGCTCCCTTCAGTTGTACATATTTTAAATAGTGGAGGTAAGCACAGAAAGTACATGAAACCTCATTACGCATTTCCACCTTCGTCTGTGCTTCGTTTCTCGACTTCAGCAGTCGCTAGCCGCTAGGAATCTCGGTGTTGTAGACTGGTATATGAGGCTCCTATTGGGATGTGGTGCTACGTGTCTGCTATCCCAATAGAAGCACTGAGGATTGAGACCAAACTCCAAGACTTATTTTCTAAAGTCACCGATGGTGGGTATAATATCCAGGTCTGTTGAAACCGAAACAAGTCCGTGAACTTGACCATTACTCCATACCATGGCAAACACGCCGAATAACCCACTACTTCATACGCTTTACTGCTCACTCAATACCAAGTAATATAGGATTGGGAGATTTTTTCGAAGTCATTCAGAATTCTAGAGTTGTTGATTCGCCCTTTGCACTCTTTGTTCCGCAAAGCACCAAGTCTATATGAAAACAGATGTTATAGCTCACGCCTATCTTCAGTCGAGGGGAGAGGGCCACGCAGCTGGCTGCGGCATAATCATCATTGGTGTTGACGGCACCGAGCATGTATCTTCTGGTCTACTACAGTGCCCTCGTTCACGTAGTAACGCGGAGATGCATGAGGGCGGGCACTGAGGCGCTGTTCATAAACAGCTTGATCGCGGTGTAGGTTGTGCTAGAGCACGAGCTCGTGGTATCGCCGGATTTGCGAATGGAGAGTCTAGGCAGATCTGGACATTGGGATTGGGACTGGGGGCTAGGGACTGAAATCTTCGCGTGTTGAGACCCCGAATAGGCTGTACAAACCTGTTGCGTTGTTGTTGTCCACTTGCTCTATGGTAATGTCTTTTTTTGTATTTTTTATTTTTTGGCTACCTCTGTCGTCTACGTCTATTTTCCGGGGTGATATTTTGGGGTCGTAGAGTGTTGGGTTTGTGGGAAGCGCTACGGTGGAGGGTCCTGTCTTAGTCCAAAGCCTGACTTTGGTGACGGTTAAGAGCTCTCTGGAAGATGTGAGGAAACATAAGAAGTATAAAGGAGATGTTCCTGCTAGACAGCAGAATAACTTGATAAAGCACAAAATTCTCTAATTTACCAGCTCATGTCTACGTTGGCTGCATTAAAGTTGTGGGCTGTATATTTTACGAGCTTGATTATTTTGTTCCGGCTTGAGTTTTGTTATCCCTTTGACACTTCATAGCGGCTTCCTAGACGTTCGTATGTCGTCTTAGACTTCACGTTGATTCTTTTTAGGCTTTGATAGCACTGCGACTCATGAACTCAGATTATCGTGAAAACAATAGCTATACTCTGGGCACTTATCTCAGATACAGAACCAATAGCCCTGAAGTAGTCATGTCGAGTTTTCTACGAGGTATTTTTGCGCTCTACACCCATTTGTCTCTGGCGCCAAGCAGCCTAAAACTGATCCTGTGCCGTTTGAATATTGCATGTGAACCATTAGCCGGCAATATCAGTCTTGGAGTTTTCTTGTTCACTATCTAGATAACGGCATCGGCATCTTTTAAACTGGATAGGTGGTATTGATCAGGGATTGGTTTCTTTCTTTTGATTGGTTGTGTACCTAGATAGGTATATTTTCTAGAGGCTCATGCGATGCTACTAAACTACTCCACGTGACAGCTTGTTTAAAATCTTATAGAACCAAGAGAGTACACAATTGGCTAAAGAGCTGAGATTCCTCATGGAGACCCCTGAGTTTCTTAGGTACATATTAGTGTTATAGACGCCCTCGAGGAGGGAGTAGCTTGCCAAGCAAGCCAAGATAAGGAAGGCCCTAGCAGTGGTTCAGAGGGGTACCTACCATATATATCTACTGTATTCTGCAGTAAGGCTGCCCCACCTAAAAAGATACGGCTGTACCTTACCGTATGAAGTCATTGTTTTCCTTCCACTTGGTCTATCTAATCCATCATTAGTACCACCAACTATCAACGCCTAGCAAACCTTTTGTTGCTGTAACTACGGAAATTCTTTATTGTTCAATCTTATTTTTGTATGCGAATGTTGACGTAAATCTACGTTGACTACCTTGCACCAGTAGAGTTACATAGCTGGTACAGGTAGGAAACGCCCACTCGCCTGCCCATCATGCAGAACAACAACATCCTCGCGGTTCCCTTCCGCAAGGGGGCCCAGCTGTCGCTTTCGTCGGCGATCAAGCAATACATATCGACTAAGTATGACCAGCACCCCGACATGTTCCGCCAGGATCTCGACGTCATCGACGCCCTGAGACGTGACGCCGTCAACGTGCGCGAGCCTCATCCGAGCGGGGTCAAGAAACTCCAAGCTTACGCCGCCCAGCTAGTCTGGATCAGTGGAAAGTTCCCCATTGATGTACGTCCTCCAAAAATAATAGTCGTGGTCAGATAGTGGCAGACCACATGCAACAGCACGACGATGAGGGCTAACAGTCCAGCGGCGAGACAGGTAGGCGCCGACTTCACCTGGTATCCTGCTCTGGGTTACAACGTCGAACGACCCATTGTTCATAACAACCTCCAGTTCGAGCGAGCCAATATCATATACAACCTAGCCTCTCTATACTCGCAGCTTGCCATCAATAGCAACCGCGCCGACACAGAGGGTCTCAAGACCGCAGCGAGCTACTTCAACCAGTCCGCTGGCGTCCTCACCCACCTGAAGAATGCGATAATACCCGAGCTCCGAACTACACCGCCTGACGACATGGATGAGCAAGCACTCGACTCTCTCATACAGCTACAGCTAGCCCAATCGCAAGAATGCTACTGGCAGAAGGCCGTTATGGACGGTTATAAGGATGCATCCATAGCCAAATTGGCAGCCAAAGTCTCCGATTACTATAATCTTGCGGGCGAGACCGCCATGCGCTCTGACGCCATCAGTAGCAGCTGGATTCACCATATGAGCGCGAAACACCATCACTTTGCCGCAGCTGCTCAGTATCGAGCTGCGCGTGATTGCCTAGAAAAGCGGAGGTATGGTGAAGAGGTCGCGAGGCTCCGAGATGCTGTTGCATGCGTTGCGGAAGGCTTGAGGGAGAGCAGAGGTGGCTATCTAAGTAAGGTTGTGGTGGAAGACCTGAACAATCTGAAAAGGCGGGTAGAAGAAGACTTGAAAAGAGCTGAGCGAGACAATGATGTGATTTACCTAAGTATGTCCCCCTCTGTGGTGGCTCTCGAAAGCCCAACTGCTGACTTGTAGTCTTTCAGACCCCGTTACACCAAAAACAGAACTGAAGATCCTGGACCGAGCCAATATGGCAATCGCCCGAATACCCCCACAGGTTGCCACACCATTGGATTATGTTGGTGACAAAGGCGAATTTGGTCCGGCACTATTTACTAAGCTGGTTCCCTACTCTGTTCACCTCGCCGTGTCTATCTACGAGGAACGTAGAGATCGTATGGTGAACCAGAACATTATAGCCGAGCTAGAGACGTTGAACGAAAGGATTCATGAGATTCTTTCTTCACTGAATCTGCCAGGCTCGATACAGGCCTTCGAAAAGCCATTAGGGTTGCCTGGTACTCTGATCCAACATGCGGAAGAAATCCGGCAAGCAGACGCAATTAATCGGTTGCAAAGAAGCTTTGCTGATATCAACAAGCTGCGCACTGCTGACATGATCATGTTTGAAGAAGGCAGGGAACTGCTTCAGGCAGAGGAAGAAGAGGATAATCGAATGCGCAAGAGATTCGGTACTGACCGATGGACTCGCCCCGAAAGTCGTAATGAGCCAAACCAAGGTGCTAAACTATGGACTCAAGCGGCCGAAGCAGAAGGTTGGTTTGCAAATAGTGCCAGCAGCGATGGGGTCGTGCGCGAGAAGTTTTATACTGTCGAACCAATACTAGCAATCCTTGCCGGTCCAGATCGTGTTATGATGGATTTCGTACCGTCTTCACGACGCACCGAGATTCCGGAGACGTTAAAACCAGCTATTGGGCGGTTGCGCAGTGCTTATAACGACGTTACGCGCCTCGAAAGCCGCCGCCGCCGAAAAGCTGAAGCTCTCCGCGAGAAGGCCCGCGGTGACGACATCAAGTCGGATATTCTCGCAGAAGCAGCACGGTTGGAGCGTAACCAGGCGGTAGCCACCGCCATTGTGCCCGCGCATTTTGAGGACTTCTTTGAGAAGCGGTTAGACTCACTATACGAACCCGACCTAGAAATGGTGCAAAAGGAGGGCGCCGAACAAGAGAAACTCCTTTCGGATTTGATTCGTGCGAATCGCGAATTCGAGAGCCAGAAGAAGATGGCAGGCGATAAGGGTAACCGCGAAAGAGAACAAGCTCTTCAGAAGCTCGAGAACGCCTATTATAAGTACAAGGAACTCACAAGCAACGTTGAGATTGGCAGGAAGTTTTATAACGACCTAAGCCGTATTGTCGGGAACTTCCGAGATAGTGCTAGGACTTTTGTCACGGAACGGAGACGTGAAGCCCGCATGCTAGAAGACGAGCTGAATATGCCTCCTCTCAATAATCTATCCCTAGGACCACAGAATTACGCCCCGTCGCCTGCATCTACTGGTGCTTGGAACGGCACCTCTAACTATCCACCTCCGCCTCAACCACAAGTCCAGACCCAGAATCCATATCTCGGCGGTCAACAGGCCGCTCCCCCACCACCGCGGCAGCAAGTCCATAGCCCGGCCGAGGCGCATATTCAGTCGTGGGCACCGGCTGGTGAGACAGTGGCTCCGCAGCCGCAGCAGCCTCGTGCAAATCCTATGCAAAATATATGGAATAAGGAGCTACCCATTAAGTTCACTAACCCGGGTGGTGCTTCCGGTACAGGGCCGGCTCCTCCGCACAGTAATAAACCGCAAGCAGGTACTTGGGATCCAAATAGTGGAATTCGGTTCGGTTAGGAGCCAAATACGTCTCGTCGCTATCGGAGAGGGTCTTGAGATAGGTCCAGGATGAACAATCATAAAGTTTCCCGCTGTTAGGGAAATCCTCTGGCTTGCGTAAGCTTAAGTGACCTCGATATCTCTGGGAGCCAAAAAGTGTGAGAAATAACGGACTCAAGCTATTCAGCAGGAGCAGCTAGCGAGTCGTGCTATACGAGAGGGTTGATGTTGATGAATACTAAAGAATTATGGTTAAAAGAGACATTGAATGCATTATTACCTCTGTTGATGAAAGAGAGGTTAGAGCGGTTAATGTAAATAGAATGAAGATTCTGATGATTTGAGAATGGTGCACATACGAAATTGACTCTAAGTCGTAGCCGTTCTTTGATGATAGCTGTTATTGCTGCATTGAGCTGTTTTGATACCGTGCATAAAATGTGTCCAGTTCTTCGCTCCTTATATAGGTATATAAACAAACGTCGAGCCCAAATTGCCATTCCCAGGTCTATGAATTGCCCAGGCATCCAATACTCTATTGCTTTTCATACTGCTCTTCCCACCGTGCTCTTTCTTGTATTATGCATGTATGCACTGACTAGGTACCCGACAAGCGAAAATGATCGATTTACGGATAAAGAAGTTACTGAAACATAAGTTTATAGGAATTTTCAACATGTCGATGCTCATTCGTACACAGATTGTGTGGCCGCCGAGTTGAGCATCACCACGGCCTCAGCATTCAGCGCTCGCCATCCTATACCGTTACCTTCATTGCAAACGGCGTTGCCAGGCACACCACGCGCGACATGTCTCGCAACAAGCCCACAAGACACGGAAAGAATCTGAGGTCGGACCCAAACTACTGGATATAGTCTTGGACGGTACAGCCACGGCCGCAACCCCGGGCATTACTGGTATTTGTCCTTTCGTGTGTCTCGTGCCTGATGGGGCGTATATGCGCGTGCGGCAGGCCACGCAAGACAGACTTGGGCGTGGCATTTGCTTGGCGCATGCGGCTGGGCGGTATGGGTAAGGCGTCGGAAGGGGGCGCCGAGGATACCCGGGAGACCTGAGATAATTGAGAGCGCGGTGATGTTTGGGAAATTTGCGACAGTTGCAAGGCTTGAGACAGTTCAGATCCCTGTGAGCACCGAGCAGACTGCTAGAACTGCGACTGCCGCGTATTTCTCTGCTTCTGGCTCGCCTGCCAGTTCGGCCTCCAGGTCCACCTCCGGCTCGGGCTCCGACACAGACTTGGACCCGACGGCGGTGCTCGTTCCATAGTCGGACAGACCTGAACCACTGGCCTCGTATGAAGGACCATTCTTAGGGGAAGGGTCCGTGGTTTCGCTTGGCTGTGGCCAACTCGCCCCGGGGTCGTGCTGTCCTGGGATGGGGCTGAACTCAAACACTGGGATCTCAAGGCCAGAGTGAAGATCTGCTAGATCCATATTAGTGTCATAGGATTTGGTCACGGAGTGAATAAAAGCCTATTAGCTGTGGGGTGCCGGTGGGAAGTAGCTATCCAGGGCTCAAGGTCATTGATTCCTATCCATCCTAACCCTCAAGCGAGGATTGGGAAGGCCATAATATATATCCAAAGGCTCGATATGGCTACCCTATAGGGTCTTGGCACAAATACACCTAACAATTAGGCCAAGTTTCAGGATTGGCGAAAACAAGGTCGCGAACCAAGGCTGTTCAACGACAGTGGCGTGGCTTGCTGTACAGGACCCTGAGTAGCTGGTCGCAGAGAGAATAAGGGGGAGGAGACCTCAAATACTGGGGTCAGCGCGGCACTCGTCTCGCAGCTCCTCGCCATAGGAGGTAAAGGTAAGGCAGGTTCGCCCAATGCTTCCGCGATATTCCCGGGAGATTGCATTTGGCTAAAATACTGGTCGCAACGAGCCTTCGACTTGGTAAACAAACCATGGAAGTAGGATTCGGGCCGTGCGTCGGCGCCATGCAAATGGCCAGCGTAGCGTCCACGGTCCACGAGCACGATGCGCAGATGTCCATTTACGATCTGTTCTGCTCCTCGCGCCAATAGTGGCAACCCGAGCACTTGGAAGTGCCGCACTAAGGGTTGTTGGTGAGCGACGCTGTGTCGCTGTGTCGGTGCTGAGCCACTAGACGGGCGACTTCGTGCGGCAGTGGCCGTCCTCGCCCAAGTCTTGTCGCGTTCGCTTCATGTCTGGTGGAGATATTGGTTGTCAGCACAAGGCTGTTTGTTTGGTTACATAAGAAGATGATACAAATTCTATTAATTGGGGGATATGTGTTATCTGGATTTGTTCGCTCGTTCAAGTTTGTATGTTATGTGAGATGGGTTTCGTTATGTTTTTTTTTAATAGTTTGCTCTCTGCGACGAGTCGTGTTTGGGTATGCGATCGAGGAGCTAGAGCCGCGTCGCTGCGCTGGTTAACTTGCTGTTCGTTCTTCTGTTGTTCTGCAGGGTTGACTTCTTGAAGCCTGCGGTGGTTAAATACTGTGCCACGTTAATATCATTAGATGAAGTATACTAAATCCGTAGTGAATCGACTCTCGGTTGATCTCCGAGGTTAACTGGTAGAGTCGGCGATAGGGCTTAGACACCATCCCTGTTTCATGCGTTGGTTTTTTGTCGTGATGATGACTGTATTTCTAAGAAGGTGATATCAAAACATTGTGTCTCGGTCTCCGTTCTTGAGGCTCTGCTGGGATCGATGATCACGTTTTGATCTAGCAAAATTGCCATGAGTCATCCCACCAAATACAGAGCGATATGCTTCTCCAAGATAACTCACAGAATATAAAGCAATAATTGCTAAATAATCACTCCATCACATCGAAGCTGAGCTTGCGGAAGAGAATGAGTACATAAACCTCCGAAATGTCGACGGTAACACAACCATATCTGGCAAACAGGATCCCAGCATTAAGATTAGTGAGGTTGAAACTGGTAATCGAGTACAGCGGAACATGGCCGGCTTTCGGAACAGTCGACTCTTCTTGAAACTCGAAGCACAAAAAAGGCGGGCGAGTTCTTCCCCTAATACACCACGACGATGGCCTATGACGATGTGAACAGAATTGAGCAGCAAACAAAAGAAAGCATAGTGTTAGTTATCGAGTCGTCTGAGATTAGCGCCGAAGCCATTATGCATCTGGAAAAACAATCAGAGTCTGCTAGTGGGGGTGTCGTGTCTCTCATCGAGGGATCCAGAGACCAGCAATGAGATAGGTAAACTTCTGATTGTTTAGCTTCATGTCTCTATTACTTCTTTCTAAGGTTATTGCATGTGGGCTCAGCTACTTCGGCTTTGCTTGTCAATAGCAGCACTAAGTAATGATCCTAGAGCACGCCGCAGCGCAAGTTGTTGCTAAAGTAGCGCAAAAAGTGCTGCCTCATGAAGCGTATGCTGGTTCAAGATCTGCAGTATACTAACGTGGGTAAGGATATGCTCGCTGATTTAGATGTAAGATCATTGGCGACTATACTGCCAAAGGCATCCCCCGATACGACAACTCGGTAGTCTTCATCTACCATCTTAACTGCTTATTCTATGCGATCACTGTGGACATCGCTCTCCCTCCCCTCGTCTACATGAAGGTGCCGGGCCGCATTTTCGAGCAGATTTTGACTTAGCGCACTCGCGAAAGACACTTGAAGAGTACCACAGGGTTTCTGTGCTAATTGCTAACCGGAAGGTATTTCGGAGAACACTTGCTACCTTGGAGATTCTGTTTCGAATAAAAGTAGAATTCGTTTGAAAAAACTGGTAGAGGAAGAATAACAGCTGCTAATGAAACGCCAGAATGTTAAAATAAGGTGAGACCTATGAAAGTCTTGTCGTGGACCTAATCCTTGATCAACTAGAAGCAAATGTTAGTTGCATTTCAGTAATCGTAGTGCCACAAACCGTACTAAAAGATGCTATATTAGAAGGCGCTTTATACCAAAACACTAACTACGTAATAAACAAAAGTTGAATCGGAATTTGTGTGTGATTTCGTCATTTGTCTCGTCCAAATTCTGTCATAACCTCTCTTTAAAGTTAAACATGGCAATATAGTAATTCGAAGGGTCTAACACTAGCAATTAGTAACGTGATTGGCTCTATTTATAGTATGCCTGGCCTCTCGGTTTCTGTTGCTTCTCGAGACTGGTAACGAGTATGGAAAAACCTCTTGTTCAACCTATACGGATTCTCTTCCCTGCCGCTAGCGAAATCCAAGTTCAGGCTTGAGGATGGCTGACGTAGTTAGCGTATTTTAGATCTCGTAATATATGAAGAGCTTGATCTGAATTGTTGTTTGTACGAAATGGATAAGGGCGAGCCGTAAGTACAGTCTACTTCCATCGTAGGCAACACTAAGTCTGGACCCAGGCCAGCCTCCATGCGTGGTAGAACGCTCCTGGGTAAAGCAGATCTCATAAATCAGTTTCCAACGAACGATCGAGACTGAAGACATTTCATTATTTGGCCTGTTACAGAATCCACGTCTCCGCAATGTGAAATCAAGAGTATAACTGCATTTGCGCCCAAACGGCCAATGTGAGCGGATCGGCATTCGAAAACGGTCAAAGGGATGACAACAGCCCTGCGCACAAAGCTTCCTACATGTCAAGAGCGATGCGCCTTGCTAAGGAATGTGATCCCCAAAACCTCGGATTCGACGGTCGCACCGCCAGTGCTTATTGGCTACACCGACTTAACCTGTGTTTGTGGGAGGTTCCTAGTGTTCCAAGCGCCAAGCCATTTCCTTTAGCACAGGTACTCCGTCAGCACGGGGTGCTGAAAATTCACTCGTTAACTGTAGTCACCTGGGACACATTTACGCAACTTATACTTGCTACTATGACTTGGCTGCCCGCATCTATGTCAATATCAATGGCGCAGGTACCAGAACGAACAAAAGAGATATTCAGAAGTTGCGATGGCGAGATATAACTAATAAATAAGGCATCTTAAGTGGCCGCCTCGCTTAGTAAAGGGTTACTATTATCATCTGCCGATATATGGGTTCTCTTTCAGTCTCTCTAAATGCGACCAGTCGTCAGCACACATAAAGCTATCAAAAAAAACAGCCTTGCTTTCGACGCTAGATCCAATAATTACGCATAGCAGAATGGCTTCATCAAAAACGCCAGAAAAATAAAATGATTAGTCCTCCAAAGGTTCATTGTAATTACTAGCTAAAAACTAACTATGGTAAAAGAGTGAGGTTCGACGCAAATGCCTTAAAGACAGTCCTGAAATAGTAACCCAAAAGCCTGAAACGCTCCCAACTAATAAATGAATGTTATAAGTCTAGTAAGTTACTCAGACCAGAACGAAACCCGACAAGAATAAATAGCGATAGAAACGACAGAAAGATTATAAAAGGAACAGAAATAATGAAAAGCAGCAGTAGGACTGATTGCTAATATCGCTCCATATCCAGTCAGTAAAATGACAGATATGCAGGCAACAGCTGAAACAGGTATCCTGCTTACGCTTTGCCTTTGCCTTTGGGGTCGTAGCCACCACGCATTCTCATAAAGCACCATGTAAGGGGTACATGAACAAACATATTGAAAGGCAGCTCTTTATTTGGTTTCCACGGCGCAATCATCGTTTGCGGGTGCGGTGGCGAATCCGTCCATGATGGTGAATATATATCGACGTCGCGTGGTTTGCGATCAGGGTAGTGTGCGTTGAACCACTCATGCCCACGTGGTGTATCGTACCAGACCCTGTATGCAACTTCAATAGGCCCGTTTGGGTCATTTAAGGGAGATCTCTGCCCGTATTGGGCCCATTGATGCGCGTAATCCGATTCTAGGAATGTAATAGCTGCCTCGCTGTTGAGCCACTCAATCCCCTGGTCGGTATTGAGGAAGAACATGCCATAACTGGTCCAGGCAAGCCACTCATGACCGTGAATAGTCTGAAGCCAATCTTGACCTCCCTTAGTGTCCCTAAGCCACAATCTTCCAGTTTGTGTGGAAAGCCACTTTGAAAATTCCATTGAATGCGTTTGGAAGGTCTTTACCTCCTCGCCCAGAACTGGAGTTGCCAGATATGTATAACACCATTCACGGTGCTTCAGAACGAAATTGTCCATAAGTTGCTTAACCTCCCACATCATGCGCATATCCTTCTCGGAGATTGGCGGGTCTACATCAATAATAAGCTCATCGTGGAGCCCGCTTTTGACCTCGAGCTCTTCCAGGTCCGACGGCTTGACGTTGTCGGGCACGTCACCTACGAGGATTCTGCACTCTTCGAGAACTGAGTACTTATCGGTGAGCCGGCCCAGTAGAGCAGCCATGTTAATTGTGTAGTGTCGGTTCTTGGTCTTATCAAGCATATCAACTATTCCAATCTCCCTCAACAATTGCCTACGCCTGGCGCGTTGCTCAGACTCGCGGCCAGGCCCCAATATCCATCCCTGATAAAAATCTTCAAGTCTGAGGACGCAGACACGGACCTCGCGGATACTTCTACACCGAGGCATCTTCTCAACGTTGTATTCTGCGTGCTTCCAAGCCATTATATAGCCGTCAAGGAAGAACCAATCCACCTGCCTCCTGACCTTCGGCGTGACAATCCTGTTGCCTATCTCGATTTCCCAAGGTTTGTCAAAATTTTCTAGGTCGGCTTCCATCTGAGCCATCTCTGCTGCAGCCATCAATGCTTGGGCAGGTGGACCTAGAGCACTACGCGGTTTACTGAGTGCTTCCACGGTTTCCTGAGCGACCTTATACAAGTGTTGCTGCGCGCCGCTAGCGGTCAGGCCTTCTCGAAGCGATTCCGAATTTCGAAACATCTTGCTCGCGTTTATCTCTTCATTTGTGTATTCTGCTGTTTTTGAAGTGATAACCACAGCACGCAACTGCAACCCCCACCTTGGCACTGGGATACCATGCAACGATTCAGCTCTGGAGTGTTCGCCATCGCCATCGCCATCGCTATCCTCGCTACTGGGACGTTCTAAGGAAACGGGCGTCCTGGATCGTGTAGGTATTAAGGCTGTTCCATCAGTCTGTTCAAATTTGAACCAAATCCAGCTCGGAGTCGATGCGGTTTGCTGAAAGATCGCTTCTGCAATATCTCGTGGTAAATCGGATATGTTCTTGATTTGTTTGCGTTTGACAACCTCGGCCACAACCTCGGCCTCAGTCTTTGGTTGTTCCACCTTACTAACTCCATATTTTCCTGGCTTAATGACCCTAGCGACCACTTGTGTCCATCTGAGGTAGGATTTCCTCTTCCATAACGGATGCTTGACGTTCGGTGTTGCCATGCTGGGCGGGCGGGACATGATGATGCAATGTTAAATGTAATAGTTAAGGATGTGATAGCAGGCTAGAGAGAAGAGGGAATCTAATCCTTTACTTATAGGTGCAAAAGATACTAGGTAGTAATACGGAAGTACTGAACAGATTCCCAACATGAAAGAAAGCAAGTCATAGTGTTGGCATGCTAAGAACACACGAACATGAACGATAAACTTGTATGAATAATTCATAACTGTTGGTTAGCTGCTCAGATATGACCATTATTTTTGGGTATTACGACATGCCTTACAATAGGATGATTAAAAGAAATTTACAACATATTGGTTGGCTGCTCGGCTATAGAAAAATCCTTTTGGGTATTACAAAATGACTTATCTCAGGATGATCAAGAAATCTATAAAATGTTGGTTAGAGGTTAATACCGGACCAACGATCATTCAACGAAACTGTGCTGATTTTATACCACTTTCAGGGCTCTTGCAGTACTCTTTGGCATTCATTGACAAAGATTCCAGCAAGCACCCAGTTATGACTATCGTCTGGTTATAACAAGCATTGATTTACTTGGAATAAACATATTTGGTGCTATAAGAGCAAGGCAATGCTTGGCGACAGTTTGAATGGATAGCTACCTACATATCTATCTCATCTTCCTCGAGGCAAAGATATAGACTTGTCTAACGTTAGGTTCTCAGTGCTTTCTATTGTCCTTTGGTAACCTTAAGTACTTGTGATTCTGGGAGCTAACATAAAAATTGCAGGTTCTGGGTAATTGACTGCTTCTAGTTATAGCCTATACTAGGAGTCTGAGCTATAAGATCCTGCCCTAAGGCTCTATAGTGTCACAAACGTCTTCTATACATATTTTAAACTGCTATAATAGACTGATGCTATGGTATATGGAGTTATTAGGTTTTTATGATTGCAACGTTGATGATAATATTAGTTAATGCCAGAAGGTAGTAATCAGGTATTGCAATACTGTGGATATACCAGCAAAGTGTAGTAGTCATCGGTGCCTTGATCAACAGTGCGCTCAGCGCCATATGTATTAGGATGATCTTCTAAAACGTGTGATCAGGTAGAAGTGCTCCCGGAGATCCTTAAATACTTGTGTGATCTCCGGATACAATATTTACCGATCTGCTGGACCCCTAGGGGTCCAGGATCACGAGGCTGAACTGCAAGGCTGCACCAAAGGGATCCACAATTCCGCGATATCAGGCAACTAGTTAAGTGCAACTGAGAAAGATGGACAGTCTATTACCGGACCTTGACTAACGACTCGGTGTAAGAACTGACCTCATAGGCTATAAAACGAGTGACTCGTGCTTGGGGGGGGGGGGGGGGCAACTACCCCAGAATAAAGCTTGAGGGTAGAAAATGAAACCCCTAACAGACCGCTGTGCGTCCTAATCTGTCAACACCGACAAAGGAAAAGAGTAAAGAAAATTAATATGTAATACATGCCACCCTCAATCAAACTGACAAACCCACTGATAACAATGCCACCAATACCAGGACACAAAACAAACTCGAATGAGTCCTAGAGTTTCACACTCCTGGGTTTACTGAGGTCTGATTGATTGGAAATAAGAATCATGCCTTTTCTTTCCCCTTGCCTTCCTTTCTCATCGTGCCCTTGGCACTAGATGAACTTTCTGGACTTGCTGTAGAATCAATATTCTTCTTCTGAATAAATGACCATCGGATTGGAGATGACATTTCAAAGACCCGTGTTGCGTTCGGTCGAGGCGCAGGCAGGTCGATAGAATGGGGCGGTTCTCCAAGATCGGGTTTGCCAGGGGGGCCTCCATCTTTACAATTATTACGAAACCACTCGCCGCCTTCGGTTGTCGCGTACCATGCTTTTGTCGGGACCTTGCCGGGGCCATCTGACTTATAATTTGTATTATATTTTGGGTCGTCCATCTTCCAGCGAGCCCAGGCAAGTGCAAACTTCGACTTACGAAAGAGCTCGCTGTTCTCTGATTGAAGCCAGCGAAGTCCTTCCTCACGCTCTAACCAGTTATTTCCGTACCTCGTTTGAGATAGCCACCAACGCCCCTGATACGTTTGGAGCCAAGCGAGGCCATCGCCAGTTGTGAGCCATTTTCTGCCGAGTCGGCTCATCAGCCATTTTGAGAACACGTTTTCGTCAGAATCCCTGCCCAGCAGCCACGGCTGAGCCTGTGTTTTCTGAAGAAAATTGAAACAGAATGGTTCGTGTATTTCAACTAGATTGTCCAATACACGCTTAACCAAAGCCATCATCCTCTTGTCCTCTGTGGTCTGGGTGTCTGGGTTGGTCGTAATAGAATATCCGGAGAAAGTACCTCTCTGACCGTTACACCAATTGGCCTGGACTTCCTCGAACTGGCTAGGGCTAGGTTCGCCAGGAACCTCATCTACAAGGACCTTTAATTCCTCCAAGTCAGATGTCTCGTGAAATAAGTGTAGAAATAATTTTGCTAAACTTTTCAGAAACCGTTTTTGACGTCCAAAGTCGGATCCCGGGGTGACGAGAATGTCATTTACGTCGTCCAGTTCGTAAAGCAAGTTCTCCTGGCTCTCTTCTTGTCCTTCAAAGTTTTGAAAGATATAACGAATACCCTGGTAGACATCTACCAGCCTGAGCACACAAACACGAATTGAGCGCAGATCAGAGCACCAGGGCATGAAAGGCACGCTGCACATAGCGCTTCTAGTCCAAGCCTGCAAATAGCCATCGAGAAAGAACCAATCGACCTGCCGCCGGACTGGAGGTGACCTGAGCAACCTGCCGATTTCCATTCGAAAGCTTTTGTCGCCTTCAGGCAAATTCTGCGTTGCTACAATTTCCTTGATTAGCGCTTCCACCTTGCGCTCAGAGGGTCCCTGCGGGCCAGGAATACGATCGAGCACTTCCATATTCATATTAGTGAACCATCTCATCCACTCTGTATACCTAGACGTGGACAAGCCCTTCCTAAGCGCTGGCGACTCGCTGGTTTTCCTTGACGCTTGCGTCTCCCTGTTTGTAAACTCCGCAGTGCAATTGTGGATGATGACAGCCCGTTGCAGATTTTCCGTGAGATTCGGTGGTGAACTAGGGCCATCCCAATCCTCGCCTTCACTCGTGCTGTTCCCCCACCTATGCGGGACTTTGCGTCGCAAAGTGAGTGGATTTCGATTTTCAGTCATATCAGTGCCTTCAAACTTGAACCAGATCCAACTCGGGGTCGATGCCACAATTCCCAGTATGGCCTCTCTTAGTTCCGTTATCGTGAAGACTCGTTGGTGCGCAGGGCTTTCAGGAGCATTGGGGGGCCCAGGAGACTGCCATACACTCGCGGCGCTGACTTCTTCGACGTCAGCCAGTAAAGCTTCCGCGAGCCCCATATCGTCCTTATGAACTGGTGGGTTTGTAGATAATCCGGCAGCCCGTAGAGTAGATCGTGCCCACCTAATATATCGCGCTTTGCCCCCGAGGCGGCGCATGCGGGAGCGAAGATCATCCATACTTCTTGTTGACTCAGAATTAGTTAAGTTTTGGTGATCAGAAAAGTTTTATTTCTACGGATTGGTCCTAACCGATAAGAACAGATGATCTATGCCGCTTCTTATAGACATACTTGATGTAGGAGAAGAAAGGCTTGAGCGATGGTAGTAATGAGTCTTGAAATTTACAATGTTGGTTGAAGATATGTCCTGTGCAACAGCACGCCAACACGTGAACGAAGCAATCGAATAATGGTCCATGGTTTTTGGTAGACTGCTTTAGCTGGAATCTCTGTATGAAGATGTTAGAAATTGCCTGCGGGCGGGATGGTCAAAGAATTTTGAAGTTTGTTAGGTGACAGTCAGTAGTCGAACAATATACCTGCTGCTTCGGACGCCTTGCAATGCTGTCTAGGAATTCCTCGCTAAGGTGTTCCAACATGCTGGGTCTAATAGCCTGGTTGGATAGTGGATGTTCGTCACACAACAGCTCTTCCTCTGTTGTGACTCATCGATGGCCCTCCTGTATGAAGCTCGATTGTGACAGCCACCGCTCCTTCGGGCATTGCTCCATTTCTAGTGAAAATTTTGGTTCAGTGGTGTATAGATACTTCGGGTGACATGAGTAAGCCGGGAAGAACATAGCACAGGCTCCTAGAGCTTTACTGGCAACAGTTTGCTTATAATTATCT
This sequence comes from Xylariaceae sp. FL1651, assembly GCA_025201745.1. NCBI lineage: Eukaryota > Fungi > Ascomycota > Sordariomycetes > Xylariales > Xylariaceae > Xylariaceae sp. FL1651. The sequence continues at coordinate 1,488,007 of MU624231.1, forward strand.
TCTAGCCTATAGTCATGGTAGGGCGTCAGACTTTTCTTACGATAGAATGTATTTCTCAAAGGAACGCTTGTGGCAATTTTCAAATTCCTGAGTTAAACTTACGTCTAGCTGGCGGACTTGTCCGTAATGCAGATATTCGGCCCTACCTGCTCGATGGGCTATCCCTTGCGGCACACTCTAACCGGTACCAATCATGAGCTCAAGTCACTACCGGAGATTACACCGCATAGGTCTGTTGATGTTTATTGGTCTTTGTTTAGTGATTAAAGCGCGAAATTATAGGCACCCTAGCGAGCAAAAGTAATAATTCAGTGGTCGCTAACAGGAATTTCATGAAGAATACATGCAAAGTAGGTATTCTCGCTTGGCTATGCCACTTAAGTGTAATTGGAGGTGTGTACTATCCTCTCCGCTCAGAAAATACTAGCACGTCCCCAGAGCTCATGAAGTTAAGGCGCCCATTAGTGATGGGACATAGGCAAGCTCAAAACGACGTCGCTTTTGTCGAAACGCAAATGAGTGTTGCCAAAGTGAGGTCCTACCACCAAAGCGGCCGCTCTCAGAAGGACCCAGGAAAGAGGAAATTACGTGATGACAACTTACTACTAGCTACTGAGTACTGTGTTCTCTAAATGGTATACATATCATGTTGACATGGCATGGGAACATGAGGGTGTCTGTTGGCTGTGCCATATTATGCATGTGTTCTGTGAAGCCGTAGTGACTGAGCGAGATAGAGAATACTGTGGCACTAACATCTAAGAGAAAAGGTATGTGAGTTGGATCCGACAGACCAAAACGAACTAACGCTAACCTAAGGTTAGATACTTGTGGTTCATTGTATCCTGTGATCTTCATCCAACAGTCATCGGTTGGGTTCGTTGGTATGTATGTGCCAGGTACTCGAGTATACCTGGTTACAGGGGCCAGGAAATCAAATCAACAAGCCAATCAAACCGCTCTCCGGGCACCACCAGTTGCCGAGTTGGGAAATCCATCAGAAACGTCATTGCATAGCTTCGCAGGTAGATGCGTGACCTATACCGAGCACCTTGCTTTCGTACAACCCAAAATTTAGTTTCCTTCTAGCTCAAGTCTATAATTACTTCCATGGCATGACAGTCCCTCGAATCTGCAAAATGTGACGCACATATCAATAACTCGTAAAGTCCTAATGCACACTTCCTATTGCCAGGTATTGTCATGCCGCCATCCGACTATGAATCAAGATTCTAGCGTCGTTGCGAATGCACGACAACACAGTAGGTATTTAGGCTGTTTTAAATGTCTATTAAGGCAGTTACTTTTATTAAGGAGGCTATTGACAAGAAGCATATATAAAGTATGTACTGTCCCTTGCGGGGTTAAGGAAGCTCGTCGTAGCAACATCGACCATTCAGGATATGATGCCTTCTCATCGGAACGCCATATATGCAGCGCGCATTGCCCAGTCGTAATCATCGTAAACATTTTAATGCCACCGCCAGCACCGCCATGAAATTATTCGTCATATACCACGTGCTCAACCTCGAATAAATTGATTCTGTATTTCCCAGTCACGCACACGCAATGTCAAAGCCTTTCGAACTGATGCTTATCCCTAATCACGGGGGATACTGCCAGCTCCCGCATTCTTGAACCACCAAAACTCCACGCGCCAACAATGCAACTGAAAACTTCGTACCTCTTTTCGTCGTTAATTCGGAGTCATCAGTTGGATTACCTGCCTTGGGTTGATCCAGGTCCATACTAAACTCGAAAATCCGTCATCGTACCACACCGACTCTACCCTCCTCAACGCATTGTCTTTTCCTGAACACGCCTCCTGGGCAATCGGCTTCGCGGTCCTCAGAGAAGCTTGCATTAAAAACTTCTGATAGAGCCTCTCTCCTTCGCTTCGGCGAGGTAGACTCGGGAACTGGAGCCATTTCATCCTCGTAGGTATCTATGGGGACACCGTAAAAGTTGCCCACAATTTCTGCACCTAGAGCTTTGCCTAAGCGCTCCTTGAATCCAAGGATTGGCCAAACTGGAACCTGGGCATACTCGATTCTGATTTGTGAGTCCCCGGTTGGGGCCGCGTCCGGTTCATGAAACATGGAAAGAAAAGCTCTAGGTACTGTTGCGGTATAAACCATGAAAGCATTATCCTCTTCCGATACGGTCAGCACGCGCACTTTGACATTTCGCGAGATGAATCCGGTGCCGCTCTGAATATCTGCGTAAACAGATTGCTGAGCCATCGCGATCATGATAGCGACAAAATAGGAATCCTCGTCGGGATTCTTCGGTAACAAGTTCTTCGAGCGAAGGACCTGCAACCGATGAACTGGTTGATTGAATGCCCCTTTTGGTCCTCTCATGACGCGAAAACAGTTCTTTCGGACGTGATCGAGGTGGCTGCGGCTAACATAGGCCAACATTGGCGAATCATTGCTTGTACTCACAGCCATTGAAGCCATCAGGTGACTAGCTGACTGACTTGCGGTCCAAGTAGTAGCGGAGTCGAAGGACATTGTATTGATATTGGGATCCGCGTGATTCCATAATGCCTGGCAACGAACCGCTTTGGGGTAATAGCGGCGGCCGAATCGGAGATCCAGATCTGCACAGTAATGTGGCTTCGCGAGGTGATCGGGGTAGAAGGTCGACAGAATGCTCCGCATGGCACGGGTCTTGGTTATGGCCGTCTTAGAACCGTCCAAAGACATGATGACATCAAGACTCCTGGAGATTGAGACAACGGTCTGCGGTGTTCTCAGACTTCTTCGTCGTGATGGCGACGAAGGTGGTGTTGGCGTGTTGCGTGGAGGGAGTTGTACGAAGCGGCAGCCAAGTAATTGCGCGTGGAGGTCGGTCCAGCAGATAGGCAGCACGTATAGCGAGACACCAGCATAGTCGTGAAGGAGGTCGTAGAGCGACCCGATCTCTGGTGATATGTGCTTTTTCTGTGGCCGCCTGCGCTTCGTCACCACTGTTGCTGCCGCTGTGTCCACAGCGTGCTTTGTTATCGGTGTAGTTGGTAACTCCATTGTCGCAATGGTCAAGGTCGAAAGAAGGGGTGGTGTAAAGATCTGCGCCACTTTACAAGCAACTAGCATCAGTGTTAGTGCGATGCATGCATCCATGATAAAAAGCAAAAAAAAAGTTTAAGCATCCGTGCGACTGACCGGCTCACTGATAAGACGTGGGTGTTTGGTTCCGGCTGAGTGTAATTGAGGCGCCTGTGCGGACTTGCGATTCAACCCGCAGGCGGAAATGGTTGGCGTTGCGACACTTCCCAAACGCGAGCGAAACCGACTCTCCAGCACAACTCAATTAGCAGATTGAATATCTTAATAATAAAAGAGTGACTGCAGACGTGTAGCCGCCCGGAATGAATGTGAAATATGTATGCGACGCGAGTTGAGACGCTTAATCAAGGCCGGCGGCAAGATGGTGCGTCTGGAGTGGTGGAGAGGGAGAGTGTGGGAGGCAATAAATGGGGGGAAAACACGGAACACGGGGGGAAGGGTAGAAGACGCGACGTGCAGGGTGCGGGTGCTAGAGTTTTATCTTGCTCACAAAGACCTTTTGGGGTGCCACCATCATCACGCGAGAGCAGGTGACTCGCAGCTCCGGGAATCCACCCAAGCAGGCTTTCTCGGCAGGGGTGGCAGGTACAACACGGGTAGCGCCCAACAGTTGCAGGCTGCCAAGCCATTCCTGCCAAGCTCACGATTACCAGAGTTTGTCAGCGTGCCACAGATGCTTTGCCACATACCTCTCTCAGTTTGAGCAAGCACCACTGACAGGAAGGGGCTGAAGCGGGATCGAGATCCCCACCAAGACCTCTGACAGCCGGCGGCCTTTGTACACACAATCAGAATGGGGACTAGTGCACTTCCCTATGAACTTTTGTAACAGGCAGCAGGAGGTACTTCCGATACATAGTACTACATAGGTACCTGGATGGGCATGCACTTACAACTCCGAACCGGGATTTAACCGCCGGAGGGTGACGTCCTTCCCTACTTACTAATTTCTCTACGTTAGCCTCCCGCCGACATTAGCCTCGTCCGTACAGTGTAGAGCCCCTCCACTAGACACCAGAGCTCCCCTCCAACCACCGTAGCGACTGAGAGCCGCATCCGCCTGCAAGCGGCTACTCTACCAATTCACATATTTGAGCAGTGCCGGCTCCCTGCGGTCACACACCAACAAGATGCCAGTAAGTAGCACATTCTTTACGTTGCTTAGGAGTCAGAGCATGCCTCCAATGCCTTGTGCGCTGCTCGTGTGCCTCGCAATGCCACCCAACACACGTTCATACTCGACGACCGAAGCCAACAGCTTTACGATGGCATGAGGGCTGTGCAACCAACACAAAATCCCCATGCACAAGGCAAACCTCACCCAAGACTGACACGAAAACCAACAGGCGTATAACTCCATGTTCAATGAGGACGACTCCGTCCCACGCCTGGTCGGTAACGTGCCGCTCCTCCCCCTCCGCACCAAGACACGAGGGCCGGCGTACGTCCTGCCGTCTCCGAACCCCCCCGTCCCTGCCAACGAGTCGCCGGATCCGGACTCCGAGTCGTACGACATCCTGGACGAGGTGCTGTCGCTGTTCCGTGCCAACACGTTCTTCCGCAATTTCGAGATCCAGGGCCCCGCCGACCGCTTGCTGATCTACGGCATCTTGTTCGTCAGCGAGTGTCTCGGCAAGATCCGCCCCAACCACGGCGTCAGAGATGCTACGAAGGAAGTCATGAATACGGCGCTTGATCTGAATTTCGCTATCCCTGGGGATCCGGGCTTTCCTTTGAACCAGGTACGTTGTGTACTATAGCGCACAACTAGTCAGCCAGAGAGCTAGCGTCTTTAGAGACAGGCTGGGCTTGTTTCCTGGTTTGAGCAAGCGGAATTTTCATCTATTTTCCTTGGCGTTTAGCCATTGGGGAGTATCATTTAAGAATATATTGCAATAGGGCTAGCTGACCGTATACTATGCAGATGTACGAAGCACCACGTGACCGCCAGGACGCCGAACAGCTACGCCAATATCTATCCCAAGTACGGCAAGAGCTCGCAACACGTTTGCTAGCACGAGTGTATGAAGATGACGAAAATGGAAAGCCGAGCAAGTGGTGGTTAAGTTTTACAAAGAGAAAGTTTATGGGCAAGTCCTTGTAGTCGGTCTAAGTCAGAGAGAAGAAATGGGACCGCCGGGTGCCGAGTGCCGTGTTCGACGAGGTGGACGAGGTGGACGAGGTCGACTTCGTCGCATCAGGCCATTACGGTGCTTGTCAACTTATGTCGCACCTTACGAATTTAAATAAACATGTTAAAGACGAGAAGAGCGTTTTGATATGGCTGGAATGGATATATTGTGCTTAGATCTGCCAAGTGAAGAACTAGCGTTTAATGCTATCCAATGCAAATGCTAGCATACAGCATTCAAGTCGTGCTTTGTTCACCAGCCTTGCGCTTCCTCGCCCGCATCTTGCCCCTCGCCTCGACCTTGCCCTCCGCAGGTTTGACCCTCCATGCTGTGAAGACATATCCTTCTGAGCCACCCTTACTCGACATCACAGGATGTGTCCGGCCCGGCAGAACTTGCCATTTCCTGACACGGCTCGTCTGGATCGAAGCGCCCAACACCAGCGCCGGATTCAGGGGGAAATCATCGTTTCCAGCCCACTGTTCCTGCTCCTCGATGCTCTTGCCCGCCAGTTCCTCGGGTAAGCTTAACGCCCATGCGGCGCGCCGTCCAAGGCTGTAGCAGTCCGCGAGCTCCGTCAGCGCTTCGATGGACTGCGAGTAAATGGCGATAGGGGCGCCACCCGCGAGTAAGGGTACTGTGTGCCGCATGATGGAGACAGGATCCATCGTGCTGGCTACGACAAGCCCCGAGAATTCACCCTTCCGGGCCGTGTCGATGATATGCCTGATCTTAGCCCACCGCCTGCGCTTTCGGTGGTATAAACTACGACGATTTGTCTTCCATGTGTAGATCTCTTCAGGTGTAGCAGTTGGGGGCGTGGAGGTATACGTACTGTCTAGCTCCGGCTCCAGGAGCTGAAGCCAGGACAGAGTCATGAGATGCCGAGAGAGAGGATGATGCGGGGGGGGAGTTGGACTCGCAATGTCGAAGTCGTAGTATTTCAGATAGCTGAGGTTAGGTTGAATGTTTGCGTGTATCAGTGTTATTGTGTTTGCGTGCGCATATGGTGCAAGCATGTCATCTCTGCGCTGCTTTTCATGGCTAGTGGGTTGCTTGCGTGTTGCTCGAGGGGATTTTGGTCGTGATGTCTCTTCATCTTTGTGCTGCGAATCCGGGTCACCCTTCTGCTTAGTTACGAGGTGGGTAGAATCATCGTCGTCACTAGGTACGGGCTGGTGTCCACTTGACGAATCTCGTCGGCTAGGATTTAGGGACATGGGCTCTCTCTGCTCCTGGTTCGGCGTGTCTTTCTCCGGTGGATAGAGTACTCCCATTCGCTCAGCCATAGCCGCAACAAGGAGGCCAGAAGTATCGTCCACTACAAGCCAACGACCGGGAGCCGATGTTGGTATTATTTCCTGTTTCTCCATATCCGTGTCTTCTTCTCCTGATTTTATCTTTACCTTTGTATTTTCCTCGCACAGATCTTCTCCACCAAAATGCACATTCGCCCAGCATCCTAACAGTGCCACCATCTCGTCTCTCATGTCTAGAATTTTAGAGGGATCCTTCTCCTCGAGCGCCCAGTAGCCCAGCAGCGGCACATCTAATGGCAATATGGAAAACCGCCGTATATATTTGCGCGTTTTCAATAGCTTGTATTTTGCGAGAGAGTACTCTGTTTTCTGGTCGATGGCAGTATGCGATAGCATAAGCTTGGCAATGAGGTCCCTCCCTGCATCAGTTCCATCTCTCTTCAGAGCCTCGATCTCCTCCAGCGTAAGTGTTTGGCGCGCCGAAGCGTCAAGCTCGGCACGACCTGTGGTGGCGACTACAGCCCCAGAGTCAGAATCGACAAGAGAGTACTCGACCCCCGTAGGAGGAGCATTTTCCGCCGCATCATCAGCATTGGGTGTCGACGTCGGGTCCTCAGAGGCGACGGAGGTGGGACTGGATGAGAGGATGTCGGAATACAGTTCAGCGGCAGGTACAATTCGGAGTCGACTGAAGTTCTCGTCAGGCTTCTTGTCTTGCAATTCGTAAGTGAGGTGGTATGGACGATGAATGATGAGGTTAGTAGGAAAAGAGCCGTATTTCCCCAACGAGATTGTGCTTGGGGGCGCAATGTCAGTAATAGATTGGCCAAGTTCGCGGTGGAATAATCATACGTGTTTGGGGTAACTTGAAGTACTCTTAAATTTCCAGACGGAAGTCTGAGGGCTACCCAAGAATTAGGCTGCACAAGAGAGTGCATACTGAGCTTTGCTCCTGCTGTCGCAGAAGTTGAAACAAGTATGTTGGTGGACTGGCTGGTAGGCAGGATTTCATGTGGAAAATTTGGAGCTTTTGGCAGTTGCCGCTGATGTTGCTGCTGTACCCCACCAAATGCAGCCGGCCATAATTGGACCCATCGAGCTGGGTCGATTATCTGGATATACCACTTGCCCCATTTGGAAATAAAGGTACTACATCCATGATTAAGCATTTGTGTTCCATTGCATTTAGCAGCGCTGGAACTCTAGCTCATAGTAGATCGCAGTCTCTTGAATAAAGTGTTTATCTATATAATCTAGAAACCCTAATTTAAAACTTTCATTTTTAGCTATGAAAACCTCTCGCTAATTGCACCTTTAATTGCCTTGCGTCTTCGCAACTTTCCTGGCTGAAGAGAACGACGCACCCTACCAATCCTTGGCTCTACAGTTTTTTCCCTTTTTCTCTAATTTGGGAGGCAATTAATTACTGCATATTGTGTGAACCAGTTTGTACTGTCGAAACACTTACAAGTGTGACAGGGTCGTCACTCTAGGCTGTCACAGGTTAAAACTATACCTTCCAGCCAGTGGCGCCCAAGTTTCATATTTACATACTATTGTACAGCCAACTATGAAGCACGCGAGGCTACCTTGGCACCACATTATAGGAGTAATAGATAAATGTATTTTGTTGATCTTGTAGATGTCATAGAGAAATGATACTGTGGCTACCATCGGGGGGCCTTTAATACCTTGTTTCCTCGCACATGACTTACAGAAGCAATGTTTAATAGTATTTCAACTTTTTAGAGCCTTAAGAAATTAATTGAATACCTTCGATCCAAAGCTTTTATACCTCAAAAATTTAAGTATTATTATCCTCATATGTTATATAAGGTTAAAGTAACTATGGATATATTATCGGTAATCGGTTATCATGTTTAATCTGGTAGTAGGAAAGTACAGAAGAAACCATATAGTGTGCCTAAAAGTAATAACCTATTGGTGCGTGTCGCTAGTTAGTTAGTTGGTCTAATGGTATATGCGGCTCGAGCTCTGCTGAGAGTGACCGGATGCAGGCACCCATGCGGGCAAGCGTGGTTTAGTCAATTATTATGAGTGCACTTTGAGACCAATATGTGATACAACTACTTTGGGTCGTAATTAAGACAAACGAGATTGATGATAATGTATGTATACAACAACATGTATAATCCAAGACGGACTGTTTCAAGTAATACTACTATCGATGTCCCTTGTTATATACTTAGTTGAACGGCTGAGTGACAGGATAGTAGTAGCTGCAGTTGGAGGCTGTCGCGAATAGACGAGAGGTAAGAAATCTTTAATAGGTGTATAGTGTGACATTAATGCTGTATTACAAAGACCCGAGACTTGAAACGGTAGCCAATACAAAAAACCCTTGAATATGCACTACAACTCGCACTCGCCCATATACAAATAGAAAGGGTGTTTTTAAGGAGAAGGGATTTTATTAGTTGGCTATAATACAATAATAGATATCAGTCTAACACTTAATCAGAATCCTCAAATTTGCTGGACCACCCTACCAACGCCGTCCATGCAAGAGGTATCTAGAAAGATGAGTTTTGAAAATCCAACGCCGTAACATAGGAAACATTGAGGTATTAAATCAACGAGCGTTTACCCCCGAGGCGAAGTGTATTCCAGGTCATGCCATTACTGGCCTCTCCGCCCTTCCTTCTTTCCGTTGACAGCGCCGCCGTTGCTCTGGGTATCCAGTCGGGCCAACTCATTGCCCGGCAGACGACCGAACTGCCACTCGGGCAGGGTGATGCCGGTCTGGTCATGGATCGTGGACATTAGAGGCGGTAGGAGCTGGTAGACATTGCGCATAGTCGCCGCACTGTCTGGGCCGGCGCCGTTTCCGCCAGATCCAGGGCCGGCCTCTGCGCCCGTGTTCCAGACGCTGATCTTGGGCTGCAAGCCATTCACGGCGGCGGCATTCGCCTTGGCGAGCTCGACGTACGTGCCCTTCTCGATCATCATGTATTTCAACAAGTTCTCGGGTCCACCGAAGGCCTGGCCCATCTTGGCGTAGGCCTCCGCCATGGCGCTGATACCCTCGGCCTCTTTGAGCTTCTTCTGCAGGTTGGCCTCGGCGTTCTTGATTGCGGCGTGGCTCCACGCGTCGGCATCGATCTTCGTCTTGTAGGCGGCAGCATCTGTGTTCTTGGTTGTGCGGGCGTAGTCGGCAAGGGCCTGTGACTCGGCCTCTACCTTGGTCTTGTACGCGCTAGCGTCAGTGGCCTTAGCAGCTTGCTCGAACTTCGCTTTGGCCTCGGCCTGAATCTCGTATGCCCGTGCGTCGGCAGCTTGCTGTTTAGCTTCACGGGAGATGGTGGCTTTGACGACGTCTGAGGCACGCAGGCGTTCAAGCTCGGCACCTGCACGTTTGATCTCGACGTCCTTCTTCAAATCTTCGTCCCGGGACTCGGTAGCGCGAGAGGCTTCAATGCGAGCGATCTCCACATCGCGGTGCAGATTCGTCTTCTCAGTTGCTAGATTAGCTTCGGCGGTGGCCCGCTCGATGTCCCGATCGGTTTTCTGGACTGCTGTCTCTGCATGGATCTTGGCAATTTGTCGTTCCTGTTGACCCTTTCTATCGGCCTCACCAACATTACCACGGAGCTGCGCATCGGCAACATCAATACGAGCCTGGTTCGTAGCGCCCTCGTGGGCTTTCTGCGACAGCGACTGGAAATATGTGGAGCCCACAGCATCTTTAAGTTCCTTTACGTTGGCGTTGTAGATTTTTAGGCCAAACTGGTCGAGTTCCACTTGAATGTTTCGGAAGATACGGCGCTTGAATTCCTCCCTCTCGGTGAAGATCTCTTCCATGGTCATACTGGAAACTAAAACTCGAGTCTCGCCTTCGATAATACCTTTGACGATGTTCTCGAGATATTGGGTGCCCTTCTTTTGCTCAGAAGAGTCGGCTAGCAGCATGGCGTACTTCATTAGGGCGTCGCCGCGGTCCTCGTCGTTAGCATGTCGAGTCACTGACTGGACCTGTTCTTCTTGGGGAGCAATAGCAGGCTTTGTTGCAGCCTTGGAATTGGCGCCGCGTGCGTTTACATCACTGTACATGGTAAGCGTATAGTATAGGCGGGGAGAAGCAAAAGCGGTTATTACTTACGGTCCGATCGTGAAGACGACTGGTAGGAGAAACTGGAGTTTCTCTTTAGTCATAGCTGGAATACATGGTAAGTTGCTAGTCGTTAAGCGTTCGAGATAGTGAATAGTATCATTTAACGGAGGGCTTCCTGATCAACTTACCTTGTAGGTTCATGGCATAGTCATGGGGTTGAACGGAGAAGCGAGTACATCGCTGAAAGGGCATGACCCAAGCGGCTTTAGTGATGCGCACATTCTTGACATTCATGCCAGTAATGGCAAGGTACTCGTCTGGGGCGGCAACTTTATACGACATTTTGGTGATGTGGTGGTAGCTATGAAGTGGTAATCAGGTAGGAGCTCTCAATACGGCGAGAGTTATCTTTAAGAGATTATCGAAAACGAAGACGGTAAGTGTCACGACGATGACTCAGCGGATGTTAGAACGATATAGGATGCCCTTCGCGATGGCCAAAGCACGGGAAATAAACTTTTTGAAATGTAGTAAATGGCTGACTTCCAGTATGGGAGACCATTGACTTTTATATAATTTTTAAACCTCAAAACGTATGGAACAACAGGTACCCAAATTAGGTGGGAGAGTTTCTTTCAGAGTAGAGGGGGCTATGCCAAGTGATTAGGCATGGCAGTGCTTCACTAAAGGCTCATTTAAAGTGGCGCAAATTCGCAAATATTTGCTCAATTAACACAAGAATTAGATTCGAAGTTTGGAGGGTGTGGACAGTCCTAGGAGAAAGACGATGCAGCAGATGCAGCTGCAGCAGCTCGGTGACGACCAAGGGGGGAAAAGTACATAAAGCAATTCGGCTCGACAGGTCTCAGCTTCCCAACCGGACACCGAGTACTTCTCGCTTATACTGAAATACGCAGACCTACCCCTCTTTTCATAGGTATTCAAAGCTCGATGTTAACTGTTTGACTTATACCAAGCTGGAATGTTTACATATACGGCAGAGACCGGGATGTGGCGGTTATGGAACGGAGTGACTTGGTGGAGCATTAACAGGAAGCCGGTAGATTGGAAATGCCACTGATAGGTGATTTGGTAGTGGAGCAGGAAGTAGAAAGCTCAGACCAATAGTACTCAAGGCAACCCGCGAGGCACATACATACATGTAGTTTCCAAAGCATAAACTGTCATTTTTAGGGAGGTCACCAGACCTGAAGCGGCGATAAGTGGCCTGAACGGTATTCGTACAACCTGTTATCCTTCATCGTCTTCACTTCGCCCTCGGCTATGACTTTCTCATCACAGGAGAAGGCTGACTTCAAGAGCTGTGTTTGTATATTTCTACAACGTCTTATCATTGCCCGTGCAGGAAATTCCCCAATCTTTATGCGATCCTACGCCGGTTATCGCTCCTTCACTTCCTACTGGATTTTATCATATGATCGTCCCGTGATTTCAATATGTCAGCTTGGAGTGAAGTTGCGCCGGTAGCTTGCTATAGGACAAGCAGTACGTTAGGTAATGCGCACTCTCGGAACATACCAAATGCCACGTTCTCCAATCCCCATCTCTCATGATGCCCGCTGCATCCGTGGTGCAGCGCGATTGCGTCTGGTTTAATGTCAGACAAGCATTTGCTGGGGTAGAGAGGGTCTTAAGCGAATCAGCAACCGTGGGGTTTCTCCAACGACTTGAGTCACGCATACCACCATGGTGCTATGCGTTGCAGCAGACGATACCCTGCCTCCTACAGTGCCACGTCCCAACGGCTAAGACAGGAATGGTACCGAGCAGAGTTCGCTAGCAGCTCCCTAGTATGTACATTTAAAACTTCAAACATGGGATCGAATTGTGATTGTTCCTTCACTGTCGGCTGTGTCGGTCATTAAAACAGGTTAAGTGGATGTAAGCTGAACCCCTAAGCATCTATGGCTGAATGCAAGGCTGAATGTAGGTCGGATCTTGATGTTCTTGTTTCTTATCAATCAACCTGTCATCAATTCTACCCAATACAGAGGCCGCAATGAGAAATCGGATGGCTTTCAGCAGATATATCCTCAAAGGGCTCTTTTATGATCTACATGAATTTCTTGATCGGTGGCTGTGAAGCATCACTTGTCTCCGCCCCGAGTCACATGAGCTGCCAGGGCTGCATTTGCGTCCTTTCGAGGCAGTCTTCTAGAACAATTCTGCCTACTAAGGCACTACCTACATAGTGTTAGACCCGTTATGCCCGTCTGCCACAACCCGATTCCCACCTCGGGACTTTATCAGTATCCACTCAAGAACTACATCGCGACGGACTTCCGTCTCCTTCCCGATCCCGCCCCAGAGGTGTTGTCATTGTCGACTCGCTTTTGATCTCCCTCATCACTCTTGAACTCTCGAGCCCTTGTGATAAACCATTGCTCAGTATGGACAACGATAACAAGCTCGCACCTGAGGAACTCCCGCCTCCGTATACCTCATATGCTAGTGATGCCACCCCTTTTTCTTACGGCACACAAGTAAACTCATTAGCGTCCCATCTGCAACACCATCTTGCATCGTTGCCAGACCGCATTCGCTCCACGCAGCAAGCTCACTCAGTCCAGCAATCACTGGATGATTCGTCTTTAGTAGACGCCCTGCTCCCTGACATTGAAAGCTTTTTGGCACACTTAGGCAGTCTTCACGCTACTCCTAGGCTCGCACACCTGACGCTAGTTCCCGAAGCCGCCGTCCCTCCACACGCTATCCTTAGTGGTTTGGAGGTAATGCGCCAGCGAGGCGAGCTCTGTCAGGTGGCTCGGGTGAAACTGGAATTCGGCAGCAAAGAGAAGAAATCAACAGCTAACGTCAACCACGATCGAAACAACAGCGGGCAAAGTTGGTCACCTGGACAGGAATTTAGTGACTGGGGACGGTTTGGGGATTCTAGCACGTCAGCGAATGATCCGTTACAAAGACAAGACATGTTGTGGTGGAGAGATGAAGATTTGGCACGTCGGTTAGCACGCGCTCTACAGCCCGAGACGACCCCAAAGGAGCCTCCGCCCCTCAGGTCACCGGTGCAAGCAACTGTCGGGGAACGCCTGCCACCCCAAAAGGAAAAGAAAGGTTGGTTCTGGGGGAAGAAGGGTAGTACGTCGACGTTTGCGACTAAGACCGTGGAGGCTGAAGTAAACTCAGTCACTGGAAAAGGCATCGTAACAAAATCAACTGGTCATAGCCCTCCGGAGCAGAAGCCAGAAGGTGCAAAGATGTCAGTTACTGCTGAAGAAGTGGCATTCCGAAGTGAGAATGATTTCGGAATACTTGAGAGTATCCGAGGTTGGGCCATAGTGGTAGCAGTGCAGGTCATAACGTAGGCTTTCACAATGTCACATACTTCCATCAACGACTGTAAAGAGACTACAGAGGTATGTCCGAGTCACATCGATGTCTTCAATACTACCATTTCCCCTAAATATGACATAGAGCACTTGAAATTTAAGGCCCAATCTCTAGGGTTTTCGTCTCTCTCTTCTCTCTCTCTCTCTCTTTTCAGCTTGAGAGCCAGAAGGTGGGTGGGTGTCTAAAACGAGACAAAGACGACATGTTAGTGTAACCATGCTTTGCCACAAGACTTATCCATCTAACAGTCACCATTTGCCCAACTGCCATGCCCACGAACGAAGATATACGTGGTCCGCGTGATGTTCGTTACCTATGTTGAACCATGTTGGGGAAAGAAAAATGTTGGTACGACGCGTAGACGTCTTCTCAACTCAGTCATTCATGAGGACAATCTACCGTCCTTGGCTTTTTTGTTGGGCCGTGGCTCATTGGTACGACAGCTGGACTAATTTATCATTGCTCCTTTGTTAGTGAGCGAGTGACACTAATATACGTTGAAATCTTCTACTGGTATATAGAAAACAGAACTCCCGATTACTCACGTACTAGATAACAGTTTTATTTGACTCTTATCCCTTACATGCTCAACCAACCTGACCTACCATTATTGCACTACAGCTATACTTCATAAAGCCACACGCTAATTACGGCTCTCAGCTTCATTACAAATATCTTAGCTTAACTCGGCTTAGATGGAAAACTCAAAGAGAGTGGTTTGGCCGCTTGGGTCAGTCATTAAGATCCTGAAGATGATTAGAATACTTCTGGGCTGCCGAGGATTTCGTCGAGCAGTCGACTGGTTTTTACAGCGCTCTAAACCGAATGAATTATGTGCCGATGCTGTTCCCAAGGCAATGAGCACCCATAGCGCTATCGAGTCGGCCGCAAATCAGCCATGCGAGAATCCGCTTGATCAATACCTATCTACGGATTCCGATCTGGAGCGATGGGCCGAAGAACGGAGAGTGGTAGTAGCTCCTGCCCAGCCCGTGTCACGAACGCCTACATCTCCGAGCTCAAAACCGAAGACCAAGGGCCGAAGTCTTGACGACTTACCACTAGAGATATTGATCAAGATCTGGCAGTATGTCGCCGAGATGCCAAGTTGGTTTCACGTGAGGTACAGGCGCTCTTTATCTGTAATGCCTGTCAGCATCAACATGAACCGAGAGCACGGGGTCAACAAGAAGTGGTACCTGGCGCCTGAGTTGCGCGTGGGCTTGTGCCCAAACTTAAAACAAGCCAGGCTGCTTAAGTACGCCTCAACGATCCTCAAGGACACTTTCAATAATCGCGACTTATGCGGCGGGCCCCTGGTGCGGAAGACTATCGATGCCGCCCAGTCCATAGTAGTATGGAATACGTTTGATCCGAGCTGCAAACCCTTCAGGTTCCCTCTCGCCGGCGCGAAGTGCTTTGATGGCGCGCAGCGCTTTTATACTGTCCGGCCGGCGGTTGACTGGTTCTTCCTCGAGGATTACGTGGACACGATGGCAATGGGAATGTACAATTTAAACAGCACAGCTCAGTTTGGCCATCTAGAGCGAGTATCGACGATTGTCCTCAAGCTTGACGATCTCTACACTGGCCTGTGTCACGTGTTCAATGGGCTAGTAGGCCTCCAACCTGCGGAACCTTGGCGTATTAACCGCACACAAGTTAACGGATATCTCGACCACATGTCGGCGTTGTTCGGTCCGATGATAAGCCGTCATTCGAATCTAGAGAAGTGCGTAATCCTCGTTGGCCAACTTCGGGAGGGTGTTCTACCTTCGGACTTACAAGAAATCTCAGTGGAGTGGGCAGAGCCAGAGCCGGACTTCTCCGTCGAGACTCAGCGCAACATCACTACGTCTCCAAAGGTGTCTGGGCACGACAGGGCTATGATCCGCTTCGTCCACCAGGAGCTAGAGTACTTCGACCTCCTCCAGCGTGAACGGCGTTACGCCTGGCTCGCGAGCCCAGATAGCCAACAGTGGCTGGCAGACCTCGAGAACAAGGATACCAATGGCTGCAGCGTCTGGCTCGCATCCGCCGACGGGAAGCGCTGGCGCGAAACCACCGAGGACGGACAGGCATGGATCGAGACGCCCCCAGGGTACTGGTGGCTTGCCTCGATATATGGGAGTCCATGGCTGGAGACGCCCAAAGGGCTGGAATGGCTGGACTCCGAGGCTGGGGCTCGCTTTCTTGAACTTCCTGCCGCGCGCCTCTGGGCCAGAATTGATAACGACGTGAAAGCTGGAAGCATGCAGAACTATGACGGTCCAGACTTTAGACCGCCACGGCGGAAGCTACCTAGGAAGAGATGGTTCGGCACGGACAAGGGACGCGCTTGGATCGCCGACAACTGCCCGGATTACCTTGTACCCGCAGCTCCAGGACCGCCGCCAAGTGATAACAGGCTGTTTATTCACCATCTGGTACCTGAATGGTTTTTCAAACAGCCCCCGCGGTGGGAATTTTTCAGAGTTCCTGACGTTTAGAGCACGCATAGCCGAGCAAGCCTGGATTTGACTGAGCAGAGGGATAGTGCGAGCCATTCATAGATTGCCTAATAGATTTCGCATTTAGATGTTGAGACATAGAGCAAGTCTTTGGTAGTCAAACTACGAAGCTCTTGTATGACCTTATTATGATATAAGCGAATGCCGACCATTGTGCGGTATCTATACTAAGTAGAGCACGGCTAGTGTGCCAGCTTTTACATTTCTTACCGGTAGTGCTACAACGACTAGCACTTTGTCTGCTGGATAGTGTAGCTCTAGAGTATGTATCAGCACGGAACAAAGAATAATTAACGACAGAAAAGTCAGCCAACATCAAGTAATGTGAAATTCTATTAACAAAAAGATTAATATAAACACTGAATTAAACAGTCCTAGGGGCTGCAGTATTGAAAGCATGTCAATACTTGCAACACCTCCTAAATGCTTCAACGACTCAATTACCCCTTTCCTTCCACCATCGACGCAGACCATCGACGTCACACCACGAAAGTTGCGTAGGGTTCTCGTACCACCAGTTCTCGCCGGCCTTTGGTCGATCACTTGCATATTTCTTGAGACTGCCGCCATCGAAGCGATGATTCTTCACTCCCAGCAACATTACAGCGCTCCCAATCGAAGGGTTAAATAGGTGGGGGTCGAGGAAGACGGTAAGCAGCACGTGTTTATCCGTCGAGGGGTCCGCGAGCCGAGCCTGTCTCTGGGTGTAGGGTGGGATACCGGCTGGCTCAACATCAGAGATTGCCGAAACCACGCAGAGGATATTCACACTCCAATTTTGCTTATATGGAAGGTTCGGGATGGAGCGTAAGTTGGTTAGCTTTAGTGGTTTTGTAGGATCTTTGCTCGACCACGAAAGACGGCCAGAGTTTGTGGCCGTTGATAGATTCACACGGTTTTGCTTCGCCCTGTCCGAGGAAATAGCATTGACCTCAAAGTCGCTATCTACATCGACTATTTCGTCATGCTCCTCTGTTGCACGGTGCGCCGCTATCGCTTGATTAGGGGGTTGAGTCTGTTTTGCTTCAGTCGCAAGTGTTGGAGCTTGAAAGTCATCCTGTACTTTGCCGAGATTAATGAAATCAGAGCGAGTCTCTGGTTTATTACCTATCAAAGGGCCGGTTAACGTGCTGTTCCACCCAACTACAACAAGATCCTCAACAACCAGGTAAACCATCTGCTCTCTCTTCTGCAACAAAGCAGTACCCTTTGTATCGCTTTCTTTGGGCACGCGATTGCGTGAAACATCTCTCCATTCAAGGTGGAACTGCTGCAGTTTGACATACGATCCGAACGCGATCTCGCCCCGATCGACAAACCGGTGCATCTCAGTTGACAGCAAAGATTGGATGCAGAGTTCGCCATCTCCGAGCAGCAGGCGGATCGCGCGCCATCTCTTCGATTCCGACGTATGAGCTATGTCGACGCCTTCGACGAGGAAAATAGAGTCCGGAACACAGAAGCGCGTGCGCAGGATATCGGCGATAAGAGGCTTGGGGTGGAATTGCTCTGGCGTGGCGTATACTACATCGTTGGCCGGGTCGACAAGTTGAGGAGCCGATATTGACATGGGTCTTCCCTCCCTGGACCATGGTTTACCGGCGTGATTGTGGCTTGGTAGCTTTTAAAGGCGAGTTATGCCCGGGCGCGAATTGGCAGGTATGGTTGATGTCGAAATTGAAGTTAGCCTACAGTACTTTGAGTGTCCGTCGTACCGTAGGCTACCTACATTAGAGACTGACTTGCATGTGATTAGATGTTAGGTGCGGGGCATATATTCGTGTTTATTACATACTAACTATGTATATGCAATTATGCTTAGGCATCGCAATTATACCTCTTAAATGCACATCTATACCAGGCAGGTACACTGCAGGTGTTCTAAGATATTCGCGACATAAGCGGATTCTCTAGAGTTCTGCCGACCACCCCTTGAGGAAATACGGTACAGAGCCTCGCTGGCGAAACAAAGCGAAGGTAACTCAGGCCGAAGGTACCTCGGGTACTTGGTCAGCCAAGCCGTAAGCTAAGCGAGAAATTGAATGGGGCAAGCTTAAGTTGGCTTTAAAGTTGGTACACACACTGGCATGTCTGGCTGGGCGATCGGACAAATAATTGGAAGATATCCAGGTGTGAAGTGGGTGGTGGATGTCTTCCAATCATTTGTCCAACAGCCTCGACTGGTTCATGAGCTACACTTCCCCCAAACAGACGCCTGGCATGCTCTTTATTGATGAGCTTAACCTCTAACGTTTTGATTGGCCATTTCGGCCGCTCGGCCATTTCGGCCACCTAATTTCCCAGGCTTTTCAGCCAAAACAACAATCCAACAACAACAACAACCAAAGGCCATATTACCACTTCAACCACCCAAAATGGACCAAGAAACCCGTATTCAGAACGCTATTACTGCTATTCGCAACGATAAAGCCCTTAGCGTTCGAAAAGCCGCTATTCTATTCCAAGTCCCTCGTTCTACCCTTTAATATCGCCTCGCCGGCTCCAAGACCCATGCCCAGGCCAACGAACCCTTCCAACGACTCACGCCAGCCGAAAAAGCCTCTATTATAAAAGTTGCTCTTTAAATACAAGTTTAAAGGTAGCTTTTAACGATTAACAGCTTTAAAACCTTCGCTTTACGGTTTTTAAAAGCTAAAAACGACACCGAGCTATTTAGCCGTAACTAATATAGCAGATTTATAGTTCGATACCTAAAATTAAAGCTTAAAAAATCCCGAAGCTTTAATTAATAACGCTATAACGGTGTTAATTATAAAACTTTATTTTAATAGTTTAAACTTTATTACCGAATTCGATTATCTTACGATATTGCCGAAAAAAATATATACAATATAAATAAAAAAAGCGTTATAAAAAATATTAAAAATAACGCTAAAATAATTATTAGCCGTATAAATAAAAAAGCTTTTACTAGCTAGCTTAATAACCGAAAATAAGTTTTAATTATCGAATATATTAAAATTAATAGCTATAGTTTACTTTTTTTTATTATTTTCTAAAATTAACGGCTTTAATAATTATAAATAAACTTAATATTTAATTTTAATACCGTTATTTAAATAACTATTAATAGCTAAACTAACTATAAAATCGTTTTAATTTAACTAAAACATTTTAATTAATAAACTAAAAGTTAAATACGAAAAAAATATCGGCTATTAATTATAAATAGCTATTTTAATTATTAAATAATAAAATTTATCGAATATTATATTTAAAAATATATTATTTTTATATATTTACTATTATATATAATTTATATTTTTTAGCTTTTAAATATTAAAATTTTTAGCGCGTTAGTTAAAGTTTATAAATAGCTAGTTAATTAATAATTTATTTTTAAAGCTTAAAAAATAAATAATTTTTAATTTTTTTTATTATATTAATAAGCCTGCAAAACTATTATTTTTAATATAAATAATGCTTAAAAAAATATAAAACTATATTTATATAATTTTAAAAAGCTGTTATTAAAATATAAACTAAAAATATTACTTTTTGCTAGTTTAACCGATTAATATAGCCGACAAGTCGATATTTTTTTTAGTCAAAACTTAGTACAAAAAGTTAATAATATCGTAAAATAATTATATAATATATACCTAACCCTCGTACGTTTTAATATTATTTTTATTTATTAAACTTATTTATTAAATCTAACCGATAACTAAACATTAAAAGCTATAAACTATAACTTTATTAAAAAATAATAAAAAACCCGTTAATAGAAAACTAACAAAAAAGCTTTTAAAACAGCTAAAATGTTAATTATTAGAAAAATGGTTCGCTAACGGGAATAACGGTAATAAGTTAACTAAGTAAAGCTTAACAAAAAGGCCCGCAAAGCAGCATTAAAAGGCAAAGTAGGCTTTGCCAGGGTGGTTTGGAAGGAATTACCTATGGGAATAGATGTATTTAACGCCGAATAGCCGTAAATAGCCTTGAATACGATTGAACGGCCATATTGGCGTTAAAAATTGGCCTCAATGGCCTTGGAATGACCGGAATGCTTGAATGGCCAGGAATGGCTAGAACAGCGGATATTAGGTGGCCGAAATGGCCGATCAAAACGTTATAGAGAATCATATAATCAAATTGCTTGTCAGAAATTCACTTATCGCCTAGAAGGTAAAGTTGATGTATTCAGAATCAGGATAGTCCACCATGCCAATTTTTAGATCAATAGAATATATATTAGAACCTGTGCTTCTACAATCCTGATCGCCAAGCACACTGAAGGCAGCTATTAAGAAATAGGAACATATAGAAAAGAAAAAGAAAAAGGGGTCATGATTACTTTCAAGGACCGCATTGCAGAAGATCATCTCCCATGAATGTTCATGTCTCTGCCTACTGACACATTTCCAGACCCCAAGTTTTGTAAACCATAGCCCCTAAAACTAGCATGGATTCCTGCGCCACCCTCGTTGTTGCAGGGCAAGCCAGTGGTATCTGCCGGATCTAGGTAAGTCAAAAGTTCCTTGGTGCACGCAGCAGCCGTAGCAGCGGCATAATGCTGCCAAGCGTCATTTTTATGAGAGTCTGCATAGTCGGAAATGCCTCGAATGACGATGTACGGGAATTCTGTGGTCAATCCAGCAGCTTCCATCTCAAAGCAGAGAATATCGTCGCCCAATCTTTGCACTTCAATGTCCCTCTTGATCGCGCTCCTCATAACTCTGTCACCCGAAGCAATTAAGCCGTAGTGAATTTTAGGATCATTATGTCTGCGAGGTAGTCTCTCAACGGCCTGTTCTTGATCACATTGCTCGCATGTGCTCTGATTAGAGACATGCTGATAATCTGCGGCGAACAAAACATCCGACTCGCTAGGTGGCCGCCGATAGTCGTCCAAACCACTGCCTTTTTGAAGCATTGCTGAGATAAATTGTTCAATCATGTTGTTAGTGATACGATGGTCAGACTTCATTTCCCAAACGGCGTTTCTCAGCTCCGCAGGTGGCGCAGAGAGGACGCCTTTTAGCTTAAAGCCGCCATCGGCGTCTTTGCCGAGATCATACTGCACCACGCCGCCATGCCGCCCGTCAGGCATGCTCACAACCACATCGCCCAGGCGAACGTCGCGAGTTCCAGGCACCCCTCCGCCGATGCCTGTCAAGAATCGCCATCGGATGTACGGAAACGTTCGGTCTAGATTCGTTGCAACGATCGCAGCAACACTCTTGCCTTGTATCCCAGGAAGCCATGCAAGTACAATGTTATGGCCTGACAGCCGGCCGAAAATATAGCGATTTGAATCCCCCGGTTTATTTGGCAGGCGTTGGTGTTCTTCGTCGAGCATGTAGCGAACAGCGCTCATCTCAAACTCGATGGCGCACACTACGGCAACGGTGTAAGCCTCGTAGGTTTTTGCATTTCTTTTCGTCTGATTTGGTGTCATCATTCGCGAGCATTTGTTTTGGAATAGGCCGAATAACAATAACTCATATTACGTTAACTCGTAGAGATTGTTCTTTAGCTTTTAGGTTTTGTACAAAGCCTCGGCATCGTGACGGAAGTACAAAAGGAGGGTTGGATTACGGAAATGTATTGCTGCGCCGATCCAAAGTCGTTAGGCAGACAGCGAGCTGCAGGACAGGGAGGAAAACTGCAGTCTACAGTAACTCCGAAAAAAAAACGACGGAAATTTTTTTGAGCTTAAAAAAAACTTACCTATTTCCGAATTAAATAATTTACAACACATTTAATAAACTATATATTTAAAAATTCGAAAAAATTAAATTAAAACTAATAATACTTTTTACTGTTAATTTTTTATTTTTCCGGTTTTATTTAGTAAAGTTATAAATTTTTAAATAGTAAGTATATAAAAAAGTTATATTTTTATTTTTTAAATCTTGCTTTAAACTTAAATAATTTTACGAAAACGAATCGGGCAATTAATTAAATATTATTTTTAAACATTATTAAAACATTTAACACATCTCCCACTTGGATGGGCCACCCAATTGAATGGGCCACTTTCCAGACCTTCGTACGTACATTCGCAAATAATCTAACAACAACATATCCGATCAATTCAAACTAGTTAAATTCTTGTTCGCTAGACCTGTTTATACTGTTCCGACAAGTTCGTATATTATAGCTACGTTTGCTGCAAGTTTTATAGCACCCGACGCGAGTCCTTTTTCTTTTTGTACGACGAACGAACCGACGAACGAACCGAAAATATAAACAATTAATTCGAATTAATTAAATTCTTATTCGCTACACTTGTTTATACTATTCCGACAAGTTTGCGCATTATAGCTACGTTTATTGCAAATTTTATAGCACCCGACGTAAATTTTGACGCAAGTCTTGACGCGAGTTTTGACGCGAGCTTTCGTACGATAAACAAACCGACGAACAAGCCGACAAACCTACACAACTACGCCCCTTAACGCTTACAAAGCCCGTAAAGCCCGTAAATTCCTTGCTTTTTATATAATAAACAATTATTCGTTTTATATAGGTTTATCGGTTCGTTCGTCGGTTCGTTCGTCGTACAAAAAGAAAAAGGACTCGCGTCGGGTGCTATAAAACTTGCAGCAAACGTAGCTATAATATACGAACTTGTCGGAACAGTATAAACAGGTTTAGCGAATAAGAATTTAATTAATTCGAATTAATTGTTTATATTTTCGGTTCGTTCGTCGGTTCGTTCGTCGTACAAAAGGAAAAAGGACTCGCGTCGGGTGCTATAAGACTTGCAGCAAACGTAGCTATAATATGCGAACTTGTCGGAACAGTATAAACAGGTCTAGCGAACAAGAATTTAACTAGTTTAAATTAATCAGATATGTTGTTGTTAGATTATTTGCGAATGTACGTACGAAGGTCTGGAAAGTGGCCCATTCAATTGGGTGGCCTATCCAAGTGGGAGATGTGTTATTTATAATATTATAAAATTATTTACTTTTAAAGTTTAAAATTTTTAAAATAAAAATGTTTGTTTTGTTTAAATTATTTTACGAAATTATTTTTTATAATTAATTAATTAATATTTTTTTAAAAATCTATATTAATTTATATAAACAGTAATTTTTTCAAATTTTGTTTATATATAAAGTTATAGAATTGTTTAGTTTTAAAATTGTTGATTACGGGTTGAAAAAAAATTCCGTCGTTTTTTATTTTACCCCACTGTACACGTCTCAGCGCTGGGCTTGCAACGTGCACCTAATTAATTCGCCCCCATCTGTCTTCGTCAGCCTCACTTCTGTCTTTTATTTTTCACCGCCGACTTCTTCTACTACTCATATTCGCGTAGTTACCCCCTCAAGCTTAAGCTCATTTACCGACCATAATTTCGCTACTTTTTCTATATTAATCGCGCAGTTAGCAAGGCAGTGTCTCCCTGCTAGATACTTCACTCTCTGCCTAAACAGGGTCCGCCTACACGGATACTCAGCATCGTTATAGCACCGCCCGATTCTACCAATGTGCAGCCCCTACATGACCCCAGCCACTTTTGCACATTGTCGTTCTTGTTCGAGTAGCCATCGTTGATGGATTTACGCATTCAATTGCCAACACTACAGTAGAGATCACGAGATTAGTCTATACTCTCTATTTACTCTTATGCGTCCTCTCGCTATCGAAACGTTCGGAGAGTATTAAGAGATAACATGGAGCCGCTAGCTAAGAGACGACGGCTTCTCGAAAATGCTTCTAGTGATGCCAACCAACTGATTGAAGCTTCACAATGCCATCGCAACCATACCCCAGAGTCCAATCACTTCGAAGGCTACGGAATTCAAAACAGCGGCAGTTTAGAAATTGGTAGAGATGTCAATATACTGAATTTTAGCACCCGGTCGAGTGCGACCAGAGAAGATGAC
Source organism: Xylariaceae sp. FL1651 (assembly GCA_025201745.1). Classification (NCBI taxonomy): domain Eukaryota; kingdom Fungi; phylum Ascomycota; class Sordariomycetes; order Xylariales; family Xylariaceae; species Xylariaceae sp. FL1651. The sequence goes on from MU624231.1 coordinate 1,512,291, forward strand.
ATGCGCCAAGTCCTACTTGACTCGCTGCGGTTTGACCAGATGGATGCTAGACAACTGAGCATCAAGAAAGCACATGCATATACGTGCCGGTGGTTTTTGAAGACACCGTTATACGCCAATTGGGCACATAGAGATACTCCGCATAATGACCACAACTTTCTGTGGATAAGAGGAAAACCGGGTGCAGGGAAATCTACCTTAATGAAGTTCCTCCTTGGACAGCTTCGCAACCAAATTCGTCAGGCGAAGAGTGACGAAATTCTGATATCATTCTTCTTCAATGCAAGAGGCCACACCCTAGAGAAGACGACAACCGGCCTGTACCAGTCACTTCTATTACAGCTGCTTGAAGCGCGCCCTGACCTGCAATACGTTCTGGAAAAGGTTCGAGTTGGACACCGCTGGACTGTCGAGTCTCTCAAATCCCTCTTTGAGGAAGCTATACAGGCCCTTGGAGACATTCCCACTGTTTTTTTAATCGATGCACTCGACGAATGCGAAGAAGCACAAATTCGAGACATGGTATCATTCTTAACCGACCTTAGCATCACCAAAGACCAATTTCACATCTGCTTCGCGAGTAGACACTATCCGCATATCACTGTAAGGGTAGGACTTAGTATCGTTCTTGAAGATCATATGGGACACAAAGAAGATATAGCGAGCTATCTGAGTAATGCATTGCTCATTGGACACAGCCAACTGGCAGAGCAGATACGCTGCGATCTCCAGGACAAAGCGTCAGGTGTCTTTATGTGGGTTGTGCTTGTAGTAGACATGCTCAACAAGGAGTATGATGCGGGGCGTGTGCATGCCCTCCATGCACAGATTCAACGACTTCCTACAGATCTTCATGCCTTATTCCTCGATATCCTGACCCGCGGCGGCCACAGCACTCATGGCACCCTTCTTTGTATTCAATGGGTGCTCTTTGCTCGGCAACCTCTCACCCCTAAACAGTTGTATTTTGCAATTCTTTCTGGATTAGAGCCTCACAGTCTGGCTCAATGCCATTCGGATGAGGTCTCTGAGGACAATATCAAGAGATATATCCTCAATAACTCGAAAGGATTAGCCGAATCAACGAAATCCATAAGCCCAACCATCCAATTCATCCACGAATCTGTCCGGGACTTTTTGCTCAAGGAATATGGTCTTAGCAGAATCTGGCCCGAGCTTTCAGAGAACCTCTTTGGACAGAGCCACGATAGGCTTAAACAATGCTGCCTAAGGTATATGAACATGAAAGCAGTAGTCGACCTCAAAGACCCATCCCGCGAAACGACTATTAATAGATTTCCATTCCTGGAATACGCCAACCATGAAATCTTACACCACTCCGATCAAGCACAAGACTATGGCGTAGATCAGCGAGATTTTCTAGCTGCATTTCCACGTTCCAAGTGGATAAGGGATTACAACATCTTCCAGAAGTACAATGCACGTCACTATACGCCCAAAGCCAGTCTCTTGTATATCTTGGCTGAGGCCGGTACACCAGCACTCATTCGCGCCTACCCGAACCGTCAGTCTTGTTTCGAGGTAGAAGCTGAGCGATACGGACTTCCAATTCTCGCAGCAGCTGTCGCAAAGAATAGTGCCGCATTCCAGACCATGCTAGAACTCCAGTGCGAGCGAGTGTCAGAGTGCTCTTTCGCAGACATTTACAGCCAGTTGCCGTCAAGTCTTGACAATCCCGGTAATTCAGTTCGGAACTGGGTGTTTCGCACGAAAAAAGGCACATTACACCAGCTCATACAGTTTGGAAATGAGAAAGCGTCATTACTGTTTCTGGCGACAGGGAAATGTGACATTGATTCAAAGGACAATCAAGGAATGACGGCTTTGATACACGCTACGGCAAAGAAATACAGTATACTGATGAAGGTGCTTTTCCAACTTGGTGCTGATGTATCGGCTGCTACCAATAACGGAGATACACCACTGCACGTAGCTTCACATCGTGGACACGTCGAAATAGATAAGCTGCTTATTAGACATGGTGCCGATGTATCGGCTGCTGCTAATAACGGAGATACACCATTGCAC